>VYZS01046243.1:0-12946 GCA_013400695.1 Neodrepanis coruscans
TCAGTTTTTTAACCCCACAACATCCCACCAGGCCACAACGGGGCCGGGGCGGATGCGGTGCCTGCTGCTGTCCCCTGCTGGTTTGCCCCATGGCTGCTGTGGGCACAGCCCCACTGGCTTGGCAGCAGTGGCAGGAGTGCCTGCCACCTCCCCTGCTGGTCCGCGCATTGGCAGCAAGTGCAGCGGGGGCCGGCCCAACACGCGGCTCTCAGTGCCAAGCTGGGGGCTGCCGTGGGCGTGGCCCTGCTGGCTTGCTGTGGTGGCGGCTGCGGCGCTGTGGGCATGGTGGTGCCCTGAGTGCTGGCAGCAGCAGAAAACCACCACTGAGAGCCGGCAGGTTTGGCTCAGCTGTTCCAGGTGCTGCGTGCATGCGCAGTGGGTTTCCCGCATGCGTGAAATGAGGTGCCAAACAGTAAATTCCGGTGGCCCTCATGGCAGGGGAACCACCCCATCACGAGTGCCTGTTGCTGTTGCTCAGGTTGAGGGCAGCCCGGTGCTGGTGCCCGGGGCCCCCAGGGTGCCCCGTGGCTTCTGCGGGCTGCTTCTTCCCCCCTCGGGCCCTGGCCACGAGGCATTCTGATGGGAAAGGCTGCCATGTTGCCTCTTGGCGAGATCTTGCAGGGGCGTGGTTCCCGGGCACTGTTTAGCCAACCTGGAGGTGACCTGCACCCAGGAGGGACTCCGAGATCACGTGGGATTAGGCTCCCTATAAAGCAGCGATCCCAGAGGCCACCTTTCTCTTTCGGGGCTCGTCGGTCATCGGAGCTGCATCTCTACTTGTCTCAGCTCAGTGTTTTTCCGTGACACGAGACGTAGTGCAGCTTCAGTGGCAGCAGAGGCAGCGCGGGGGGCTGAGGACCACATTGCTCACCAGCTGTGGTATTTCTGTCCCCTGGGGTCCCCTTTGGTTTCTTTTTATTGTTCCTGTTTTTCAGGAAAGCTCGGCAAGGACCCAGCACCATCTTAGCTTCCTCCCTCACACCAGCAGCCAGCCTCAGAGGAGCTCAGTTTGTCTGTCTTTGTGTTTTATTGTCGGTTTTCTATGTGTGTAAAATAAAACTTGTTGGTTTGTTCTTGATTTTCTATTGAGTTCTCATCACTATTAATGCCCCAAGCATCCAAACCAGGACATTTCATGCAGAGAAAAGTTCAAGATGAGCAAATAGTGATTTCCCATGGTCAGACAAGTTGCTAATAGCTAATATGGGTATCAGAAATAGTAGAAGAACTTGTTATTGCTTCAGTGCCCCTAAAAGTGTCTGCACCCTTCACAAATTTTTTTTTCTTTACTCTCTGGGTACAAGAAATAGTGTTTCTTCTAGATAGTAAAAAAGTTTCAGGTCAGACCTAAAAAACAGATGCAGATTTTGGAGTACTTTTCCTCAAACAAGAGCTTTAACAGTTTCTCTGTTTATGAACAATTCAAGAAGTTTGGCTTAAATCTTTCTAAAAAAGATCCTTTTCAACTGTGAAAATAGGGATTGGGTAGAAGACATATACTCATCTCCTATCTTTGTTCAAAAGTCATAGTGAATATAGAACATTTAAAGTTCCAATCAAGTCTGTGTAATATTTGCTAAAATCTTCCTTCTTGCTTAACCCAGCATTAGAAGAGCAAGTATCTTAGTGCTGTGCAAGACTTTTCAAACAGAACTGCAAAGGGAATCTAAGAAAAAAAATAAAAGGTTCTAGTTTTGCCCAATTTCTTAATCAGTTTTAATCAGTTTTTAATCAGACTCAGTATACTAATTCTGAAACTTTGGAAATGTTTCAGCTGCTCTTCCCAAATGTCAGTGTACTTAACCAAATTTTTTGTTGTATGCTCACATTACGTGTGAAACAGACATTTCCTCCATCTCCATTTATAATTTGTGACCCCTCTATATTATTTATTTATTATACAATATTAGCATGTTGCAACCATTTCTTTGTTGTACCTGGAGTAGTAGAGAAGTTTAAATAGCAGGCTAAGAACTTGTAAGTATTACTATTACAAAAGTACAATTTAATTTAATTAGCAAATTCCAAAAATATTTAGGTTGTTTTTATACTCAAAGAACAGCAGTAGTGAAAACATTTTAGGATTTAAAGGGAAAAATGTACAGTGGGACAGTATGAGAGTGATCAGCCTGGCAAGGACACCACCGGCTCTCCTAACACCCATGGAGGAAGGCTGTTTGGCCCTATATACTGTATGGGTCAGGTTTCCTCAAGCTCCCTTGAGTTTCCTGAGTCAGCCTTCATTCACAGCTTGTCCTTCTGCTCCTCCCTGAACCTTGCCTCCAACACAGAAAGTTGGAAAACCTAACTGGTAAAGACTAGAACAAAGAAGGTATCTGTACATCAGCTCTGTGTCTGCTGCTACTCATTCACTCACAAACACCAATACCGCTGCCTCCCCCCTCCTTCCTCACCTCCCTATGCCCTCAATTCTACAACAATTCCACTTATTTCTTTTACAACCTTGGAATACTAATGTAGTGGTAGAAGTGGTAGAAGATTTTCTCATTATCACAGGATCACAGAACAGCTGAGGTTGGAAGCATCTTGAGGTCACATCCTCTAACTGCTCCTGCTCAATCAGGGTCATTTTCTTCAAGGATGGAGACTGCACAACATCTCTGGGCAGTCTGTTTTAGTCCTCAATCACTCTCACAGTAAAAAAGTGTTTCTTGATGTTCAGACAGAGTCTGTTTTATTTCTCTTTGTGCCCATTGCCTCTTGTCCTCTCACTGGGTACCAGTTAAAAAAACCTGATTCCATCTTCCTCACTCTCCCTTCAAGTATTTACATACATGGGTGAGGTCCCACCTGAGCCTTCTCTCCACCAGGTTGAACAGTCGCATCTATCATCTTCTTGTATGAAAAGTGCTTTATTTCAGTACTCTGCATGTTGCTTCACCAGTGCTGATCATCTCCCTTGATGTGCTCTGAATATATTACTAATGCACCTGGGATTCCGTACACTTCATTACCCTTGTCGACATTGACTTTAAGTGAGCTTTAGCTTTTCTTACCCCATTACTACACACTCAAAATTTATAAATTCCTCCTTTGTGTCCTATCCCTGCTTCCGGCTTCTATATTCTCCCTTTTCTTTTGCACTGAACCTCAGTCACATATTCCCTGTTTAGCCAGTCTAGTCTGCTGATATATTTATTTTCCTGAGTAACATGATGATCCATAATTTTGGTTGGAGGAGGTTGTATTCAAAGACTTGTCAGCTTTCCAGAGGTTCTTCACCCTTCAGAGGCACCTCCTATGTGATTGCATGTATGAGTTCCCTAAACGAGGTGCATTCTGCTTTTCTGAAGTCCAGAGCATATATTCTGCTTCTCTCCTTCCTTGCTTATCTTAGGATCTTGGGCCTCACAATTTCATGGTCACTACAGTCTAAACTGTTGTTGATTGTCATGTCCCCCAAGTTATTCCTTAGATGTAAGGAGCAGTCCTAGCTGAGATTTAAAAAAGCCAGTCATGACTTGTGACTGGAATTAATACCTGGGATATTATATATTGCAATCTTATGTGCATAAAAACAAACCAATATTTCAAAATCTCCTGAGACAGACCTAGTCTTCTCACTGTGAGAAGAGTAGGGCCTGGCATGAAAATACCCTAATGCCGATATTGCTGGAAATTCATTCCTGCCTTTACACTCCACCTTATTGAAAATACATAGAAAAATGATAAATGAAAGAATTAAATGGGAGCTTACTTGATTCTTATGATTATCTTTATTCTCATAAACATTTTTTTTCTTGCATATATAGACTTAGGAAAAAGTCTAGAAAACTTCAAGAAATTTTTTGCATCTTCTGTCATTCTAGTTGAAGCTAGAGTAAATCAGTATTATTTTATGGCCATTTTTTTTTTATGACTAATTTCCTCTCTTCTCAGCAGGTGAAATCTACTGCCAGTTAGAGACTTACAGTGTTCAGCATCCATTTTGATGCAAACCAAAGAAGGCAAGTCTCTTGCTGGCTGGGGACAATGAAATCATTAATCAAAATCACTCTACATCTCCACTGATGATGGAAAAAAAGTCTGTCTATTATCAGCATGCAAAACTAAACAAGAATCACCGGGCTCTGACTTCAGAAAAGGAGGTAATATAGAACAAGTTCTAGGCAAAATGATAAGAGGGGAAACACATCTCCGACCCTCAGGATCCTGGGGCTGACCTTTGGATTTCATGATAATTTAGAGCAGTTTTAAGGCTACCTTGAGGTATTACTGATTCTTAAGAGCCACAAAAAGTCTTTCTGTTGATGATAGGCAATACCTGGGGCAGAGAAACTTGCAGTAAGTTTCTCTCCAATAGTCATACCACCCAAACATCTTTGAAGTGAAACTTGCAGTGAGGGAAAGGGAAAAAGCCATTACTACAGGATTTCTGTACATCAGAGAAATCCTCAAAGAGATGCCTAAGCTGACTTTAAGGCTGCTTTGTGATGCTACTATTACACAGAACAGGATGAATTCCCCCCTGAATCTGTCTTATAAATATTCTGAGGAGATAATCTTGAATTCTTCAAAGTGTTTTAATGAAGAAATATTTTAAAAGGCATGTGAAATTCTACACACATGTTTCCGGTCTGATCCTAGCAGTCTATGATTGGTCAATGGGAACTTACAGCTGAATGCTTTGGAAATGCCACTGAGCCTGACAGCTAGCAATCAATAGTAACTAAGACTTTCCATGGAATATCCCAATCTACAGCAGGAATCATCTGCATGCAAGTAGCATAAGGAAGGAAGAAGACTAACACCTTTCTGACTTCAGCCATTTTCCTTAATGGTTTTCATGTAAGTCAAACACCAATTTGTCTAAGTGAGGTCTTTTTTTATCACATTTCCTATCTGCTGCCAGTTGTAAATAGATATAGAGTAATATAAGGCTTACTGGACAGTCTCACCAACTTTTGCAGAACTTAATCTTTCTTTTATTAAACAAACAAGCAAACAACTTTTTTCTAATCTGTAGAAAACAAAGTCTTAAAAAAACCCCTGGTTTGGCAAACTGCTGAGAAGTTATTGCTCCACAGTATTAGCCCTGAAGAATGGTGACAGTTTTAATGCCAAAGCTGTGAATTATTTCAGGGCTACTTCCTTTAATGGGAGCTTGGATAGGGGGTGAAATGAACAAAATACATAAACTCTTATACAGTATTGTTGAAAGAAGATTCTATCTATAATTTTCAACCTATATTCTGATTCATGTATAAATGGTTAATTCATAAAGTGATATATGTCTTATCAAAGAACAAAATAATATGCTCAGTTTGACAAAGTCAAAGGAAAAAAAAATGACAAATATATACATGAAACCAGGAGTATTCTCCAAAAGGGCAGTAAATTCTCAGTGGATTACTCCATAGCAGAGCTATACCAAGAAAACCCAATGCATCAAATCCAGTTTTGGGGATGAGTTCTGAAATGCACTGATCTCACTGAAGCCACTGGGATATGCACGGGCCCATAAAAATTCAAGGGCCTTGAATTTCAAGTGAAATCTTTCATTTTACTTGCAAGTGCTAATACCAAAAAACAAGCAAAAAGAAAATGCTTGTCCTTGAGGTCCTTCAGAGATTACCTCAGGCTTGACACTTTTATCCTTGGGATAGGATATCAATGCCTGTAAAAAAAGTTAAATCTGATCCAAAATACTCAATAAACTGAAAAGACAAATTATGAACACAATAGCTGAAGGAATTATAAATGATTCCACTGAAAATAGGCATGTGGAATGATTGGTAATGTGGCTAAATGGTCACTTCTTTTCTGCCGTTTAGGTCAGAACTTTAATCTATGCTTTAAGGATCACAACAAAGGATTTAAGTAGCTGAAAATGCATTTTGGTTTAAACTGCAACTCACCTAATCTGCAGTTTATATTTTTTTGACTTATTGGTGGTTTCACAAAAACACAGAATGGTCTGAGTTGGAAAGGACTTCAAAGATCACCTAGTTCTAACTCTATCCTTGGATGCTCCATCCCTGGAAGTGTTTTAGACCAGGTTGGATGGAACTCTGAGCAACCTGGTCTAGTGAAAGGTACCCCTGCCCATTGCAGGGTGTTGGAACTAGATCTCTAAGGTCCTTTCCAACCTAGGCCATTCCATGACTTTATGATTCTACATTATTCTCATGTTTGCACATGGCTAGGCTGCATTTGGTTTCTGTTTTTTTGTTCCCTGCAAGTGTAGGTTCTTACATATGCAATATTCTTCTCTGAATAAAAAAGCATTAAAAAATGTGAAAAAATTGTGAGAAGTAGCATGGCTATTGATCTTGTATTATATACAAATGCTTTCCCAAGCTAATTAGGTTAGTAAAAGCAAAGTTCAACTGCAAAAAACTGAAGAAGTAAGGACCATACAAGACTGAGTGATAATGCTGCAGACGAATTTCAGAGCAGAAAAATTAAAAATGATGCACACAGGCTTGATCAAACAGGCCTTTACACATGTAATGCCAGGTGCTGAACTGGGTATTACTTACCCAACAGTGAGATCCTGGAATTATAATTGTGAAAATGTCTGCTTAGTACCCAACTGTGGTTAAAAAAAGAAACTGAATGTTATGAGACCAATACAGACACAATATCACAAACACACTTTTGCAGCTAGACAGTTCTACTGTGCACTTGCATCTGGAATAATGCATGTATTTCTGGTTCCCCTACTTCCACAAAGATGTAACAAAGCTCTAAAATATTCAGAAATTGGTTATAAGAATTACCAAAGTTATGGAACAGCTTCTATATGAGAAATAATTAATTAGCCATGCCTGGAAAGAAATTATCTGGTTAGTGGATGCTACAGCAAAACCAAAATAATGAATGATAGAGAGTAAGTAACTAGGGAATGTTAGTCCTTCATTGTGTTTTAAAATGCAAGAACTAGATTGACAACACTAAAATGAGATGGTTCTTTAGGTAGTATACAGCTAAACTGTGAAACTCCTTACAAGATTCTTGGATTCCAGAAATTTTACATGGGTTTAAAAAGCAAGAGCAATATGCACAAAAGATGAATCCATAACACATTATGCAACAGAATGATCACACCTTTAAGCTACCAACTAGTAGAGATTGCAAGGGTATTCTCAGGAAGCATATGTGCTGTTCTAATATCTGTCCCTGGCAGCTATGACCTTTGTGAAAGATATTAAAGGGTATTAGGACAGATGGCTTTTGACTGGACACGATACAGACATGCTAATATTTTAAAGAATTGATACAAAGATGTGAGTGGTAACAGAAATATATTTTGACAGTTTTTTAGAGCTAACGTTGGTTACCTTAAAACTTTCTGGTCATGCTGCTGATATTTCTTTTACAGCAAGTTCAAATGATCAATTTAGTCATTTAACTGGGTAATTTGCTTACAACCCATTTTTTATGCACTAAAAGGCTTGTCTCTCATTACCTGGTAACAAAGTTTATTTACTAACTTTTCATAGAGTGGCTTTATCAAAACCCATCTGAAAACCTGTGTACACTGCATCCAAAAAATCCTCTCTACACAACATTACATTAACTACTATAAATATATTCATAGTTTTAGAGAGGAAAGTCAGCAACAATTCACTACTTTAATTGGACAAAACTACTCTAAACAAAGACTGAAATCAGGCTTGTCATAACTCAAGCTTGTACAATCTTTTTTCTGAAGTGTTTCTTTTCTAAGTTGAGCAAATGGGCATCCTGGCCATCATTGCTTGCATCATCAGACACAGGTTGAGTAGGTCTTCCTTGTGCCAGCTTGATCAAAGATCTGTGATTCCTTTGTGCTACACTATGTGACTTATGCTCCAAAACAGTTGGCAACATGTGAAAAGACAATGCTGTTACGTTTATACCAGGCTTCAGAGCTGAATGTTCATAAATCCACATGCCAGTAAATAAACAATAATATATCTGACCTTTCAGAGCCAGGAGGCTATAAACTTGGTAAAAAGACAAAAGGAAGCTTCACTGGAGCTGATTGCAAAACAAAGAGATAATACTGTGTTGTTTTTTTTTTTTTCTGTCCATAAGTGCAAGTAATACTGAGTTGTTATCTTATTTAAAGGAAATGAATGTAAAGGAGACCTGAATTTAAGATAAATCAATTGGTGCATGATATTAGAGATGAGTGATCTAGCATAGATGGGTGATGTTTTTGTTCTTCATTTCTGTGTATAACTTTTGGACCCAAAAAGGAAGATGATATAAGCACACCACTTTATTGTTTTCCTTCTGACCACTTTTTGTACAATTTCTATAAAACCATAGTGGCATAGTTAAAAACAAGTTTCTAAACCTCAGAAAAAGTACAAAGAGAGATGTAATTACTTGTATCGCAATAAATAATCCTCTACGCAAGCAGCAATAACAACAACAAAACACAACCTCTCTCCTCCCAGTCCTCCTCTCCCCTCTCCCCTGGTATAGGGTTGTTAGGATGTAGGCTATTAATTTGGGCATTTCATGGGACAAAAGTCAAAGCTTTTCCACTGCTATTAATCTGCCCCAGCCTGTCTTCCCAGCTTTGCCTTGCTATGTCACAGGGTTTTTACAAGTTGAGGCGGTATGTTTGGGGCTGGTGACCAAGCTGGTTATGCCTGAGATGGCCCTGTTGCTGGGATGTATTTGTCCCTCACAGTGTTCATAACACTGAAGTCCCGCTTTTGTGGCAACTGTATACCGGCTTTCTCCAAACCTCAGCGTCCTTAACGGGTACATGCTCGCTGGCACATGACATTTAGCTCTTTTTACTGTATTCCTCCCACTAGTCAGTTCTGAGTTTGTCCCTGTGACCAGGAATGGAAGGGAATAAGCAGTGAAGTGGATCAATACTTGTCTCAAAGGAAGTGTGAAGGAGTGTGATAATTTCCTAGCACCCAATTGCCAAAAGTAGGGTCATGTTAACCTGCCTACCTCATGAAACTTGGAGATTTGCAAGTCATTGAACTGCACCATGGAGCAGATTTTATGACCCCCATGTGCTCTCAGCAGAAGTGAACAAGGCAGTGCTAGTAGTTGGCAAAGCCCAAAGGATGACAAACAACTTTCTCTGTATGGCTGTTTCTGTCCCTGTGCCTGAGTAAATGGAGGGAAAACGTACAGGACCCCAAACAGAACAATCCCAAAATAGCTCTTCAGCCTATATCACTAAAGAGGAGGGAGTAACTCACAAGAGTTAAGCTGTATAAAGCNAAAGGAGATAAAACTGTTAAAATGGGGATTGACAAATAACTTCACTCTTTTGTAGGTAAACTACTTTGTAGGCAATTCCTACTGTGATTGTCATGCTATTTAAGCAAATGTATTTAAATTTAAAATATGTATACATAGGACAAATTAAAATTATTGAAACCTGGGAATAGACTATAATCAATTGACGTTTTCTAGAGTTATTTGGCAGACTCCTAATGTTAATTTTAAGTGTTGATTTATGAAGCTAGAATTTAATTTTATCATAATATAGGACTGCAGCCACTAGAGATTAAGAAAACTTATTCATTTATTTCACTGACAGATAACATTCAGCTGCTAAGGACAACAGAAAATGTATGTTAAAACTTTTTTCAGGTTTTTTGTCTTATATTCCATTTTTTACGTTACATCCTGTTGTAGTTTCTGTTTTTGTCTGGTTGTTTCCTGTCAATATTCTTTTTCTCTTATTTTGATTACTAAAATGGACATAAAAGAGCGAGTGAGAAGTGAAAGATATTCCAGAACATAATCCTCATGATATATGAAAAAAACCCAAGAAACCAAAAAAAGATCATTCCATATAGTCCATTTTGATGGATACAATTAGGGATAATGAAGAGATGGGAGATCAAAAGAATGAACACATATCTGAGATGCTTCAGGTACTTCAGGTACAGATACTTCAGCTTGAGTACCCCACCAGTAGTATTGACTGGTTAGAAAACCCATTTTAATTGTTTTGTATTTTGCCCATCTCTAGAGTTTCTCTAGAGGCAGAGCTGCTAGTGCCACTCACATAAGGACAGATATGATCAATATTTTGTCCTTTAGTGTTTTCTTACATGGCAGAAAAACTGGTGAGGCTGACATTGTTTAAACTACATGTTCCTGGTTTTCAGAGTTTTAATAAGAATAGATGCCTTTTCCTTAGAAATGCATCTGATTTATTATGCTCTATAGACATTAATTTCAACATAAAGAGTGGATTAGTTTATGTAGTTTAATATAATTGATAGAAGATACTATAGTCACTAAGGGCAAACAAGATTTTAGTCAGTGAACTGAAACACATGAATATTCTTGAAATGACTAAGTATCTAGATTATATGTATTGAAGTATTTTTAGAGCATTTACTTTGTTCATATAGGCAGAATGCTGAGCTAGCAAGTAATTTAGACTGACTATGAGAAAAAATACAAAATTTCTGCAAAAAAATCAGCATTTCAGTGCCTACTCTTCCTGAAATTGTGATTAAAAATTATAATCTTTAAATGACAGGGAAGAGAAGTACTGAAACTTTTTTATTTACAAATTGCAAATAATTACATTCATAGGAATACAAAAAACTTAATTTAATCAAGTGCCACTTTTCTTAAATTGACCTTACATGCAATACTGGAGAAAACAATGAACAATGTACACATTTAGTGATGTTTAACACACTGATGGATTTATCATCCATTAACTTCTCTAAAATAATTTAAATACTATTTTTTTTTGTCTCTCATCATCAATGAATTCCACTATTTCGTTTAATGAGAAAAAAAAGGATACTTTTCTCATCTGTTTTATACCTGGTATTCAATATTTTCAGCAGGTGACCATTTGTTCTCCAATTATAAAAGACAAAGTTCCTACTCACTATTCCATGGACTTCTAGGTGCTGGTCATATCCCCTCACTGCTAAAGAGTTTCAGGCTAACAGCTCTCCCTTGTACAGAATCTACTACATCAACTAACCCTCCTTAATTTGCTCCTCCTGTCCATGTTTTTTCCTAAATTTCCTATAAATTTGTATTAAAATAAAATTGGTGCAATATTAAGGATTAGGTTTGTTTTTTTTTTTTTNTGGAAATTTAAATGTTTGGGTTTTTTTTTTTTTTTTTTTTTTTTTTTTCTGGCTGCTTCTCATCATTGAATTAATGTTTCCTGAGAACCAGCCTCAATTCTGTCACATCTTTCCTGAATGGTAGCGGTTAGGTTATTTCATATTGCTTGTATACTACTATGTGGCCATTTACTGAAATTCATTTACCATTGACATGTGAAGATTTTCTGAAATATCTATCATTAGTGCCAGTTTTTAGTGTCTCGAATTATTCTGTCTCACTCATGCACTTTGTCACATGACTATTTGCTCTCTGTTTGAGGTAATTTATTAACACATTGGACAACACTTATACCAAGGGCATGGAAAACCCTACTATTATTAGCTTTTCATTGTGAAAATCAACTCCTTGTTCCAATCCAATTTTTCCTCTCTTTCAACCAATTATGGCTCCATGAGAGGGCCTTCCCTCTTGCCAATGACAGTTTAATTTCTTTAGAAACCTCTTTTAAGGGTATTTGTTGAATGCTTTTTCAAAAAATAAGTCATTGGGTCATTGTTGTCCATAATTTGTCCTCAAAAAACTTTCACCAGTCTGTGAGAGTGGACTTCCTTTCAGAGAAGCCCAGTTGGTTCTTCTCTGGAATATATCATATTTATCTAGGTATCTGTTATTTCTCTTCCTTGCTATAGTAGCTTTTACTTATCTGATATGGAAGTCACTGTAGTCATCTGAATTACTTGCGAAGCCTCTTTCAGGGGCTAGGAACTCATTAACTGACTTCTACTTCCCTAGCATTGAGACTTATAAAACAATGCCTCACATTCACCTCAGTTAATAGTTCATTGGCTTAATGTTCTTTAGGAATCTTGGGAGAACATTGTCAAAGACTTCAGCCTTCCTGTCAAATTCTATAACAGTACTCCACTCGTGAGATCAAAATGTTTGATAATCTCAAATGACTCAAAATGGAGCAGCCCAAGGGTAACAGGCCCTGAACTTTTGATATACTATGTGGTAGCCCTGGTAAAATGGTGTGTGGTGGAGTCTAATTTCCACTTTTTAGTTTAAAAGCATATCTTTGGAAAAAACAGTTCCCATCTCACAAAGAACAGTAGTTGTCATTTTTACCTAATCAGTAAACAAGAAGATTCCTTTTGATATCACTATGGTCCTGTATCATAGAAATACATCTACAAGTATTTAGTTAGTATTTCCCTTTTTTTGTTATTGGTGAGAAAGTAAGAAGACAATGGTACAGTAACCTTACCTGTATTTTCCTAAATATCAGTCTTGTACTAGTAAACTTGTTTTTCAAGAGCATGCTTTTTCTGCTTTTGCTAAACTCCTATTTTGTCTACTGGATATCCCAAATCAAAGACCTCAAGCCTTTATGCCAGGTATCAGAAGCAGATGCTGAATGCGTGGAAAATAAGTAGTTTCAGAATTCTGTATCTGCCTTAACAATCTTCTTCAAAAAACAGAACACAAAACCTTTATGGTGGTTATGGCAGAAGAAGTGTAGAAGAGAAAGATGATAGTTGAGAAAATTCATAGGGCAAGAGCAAGAAATGACCAGCATCATCAGAGGAAGTAAAATAAAAGATGAAAGGTTTTCAGCTAACAATATATTTAATATATATTTGTTTACTGTTGAAAACCAGCTACATGTATATTTGCAGGGAACAATGAATTACAATATGAAAAATTAATATAAAACTACATTTAAATAACTAATGTTTTGGCACCAGAACTGATGTGGACCCAGGAGAAATGTGGTTCCCTTGTTAAAGTACGTTCATTAGCATAAGAAGCACAAATATGAAGGGCAGAAAGGGAGGAGTGTTCCCATGTTAATAAATATTTACTTCATGATTCCTGAATGACAGAAATCAACAAAAGCTAGGAAAGA
>VYZS01046244.1:27136-48698 GCA_013400695.1 Neodrepanis coruscans
ATGAACTCTCACTGTTAAAAACCAATAAAGCTATTGTCTTCAGGATTTTACTAAATCTAGGCACTGAAAATACCAGAAAGAAAAGAAGTAAACTGAAGAAGAAATCTTGCACAATTATGTTTTCCTTGCAGGGCTGGTACTGAGTTTAGCATTTACATTATGCATGATAAAATGTACTCCTTTTGTCCTTCATCCCTTTCTTCCTCTTTCCCATGATTTCTTTTTGTGTTGTTCATATCAGAAAACCTTATTTATTTCATTCTTTCTAACTATGTTCACAGGTTTCTGGAAAGCCACATGCCCGCCATCCTGTGCCAGTCCTCTTTTAGTTTTTGTTAACTCAAAGAGTGGAGACAATCAGGGAGTAAAGTTTCTTCGTCGATTCAAACAGTCGTTAAATCCAGCTCAGGTGTTCGATTTAATGAATGGAGGACCTCACTTAGGGTAATGACCTTGGAAATCTCAAGCAATCCTTTCCACAGGGGAATTTAGTGCAAAGTAGAGTTGTTATATAGTGTTATATCCCCTTGTTGCTATAATTCTATTATCCATACCTACTCTGACTTCCTAAATAACATCTAAGAGAAAACAAAATTTCAAGGTAAATTCTGGTGGGTGAAGGGATTGTAGGGATAGTATTTTCTTTTTAGAAAAGCTTAAAAATTCAAAACCGAAACCTCTTGGTTAACTTTGACTAGCTTTGACTTCTATTAACTGGTAAGGCTCAAAACTATTACGAATGTTTAGGTGTTTTCCTGAATCAGGGCCCTTATTATGCACAGTTGCTTTTCTTCCATTTCATGTGTGTAATTCAGATTTTCTTGTGACTTTGTTGTGAATAGCTGTGGAATAAAATTATTGTCTAAATGTGCTCTATATCTCTTTGAATTCTGAACACAAATGTCAGCAGGGGAATCTGCAGTGGGTGATGGACAGGTACATGAAAACTTTTGCCTCCTACAAAGTACATCCAAAATACGGTTTAGGCAGCATATGCAAATGGTCAAGAAAATGGCCATTTTACAGAATTTAAAGCAAGAACACAATGCAAACCGTCAGGCATTTCTACAAAATCAAAGGATGAGAGATAGAGATGAAATCTGCATAGTGGTGCCCACAACCCAAATATCCTTGCACACTCTTAAATATTAAATTCATGCCCATTTTTCTGTTGCCTAACTTAATCTACTAAGATGTAGTGTTGTAGTTAAATGGCCTATTAATAGCAGTTATAACAACTAAAAGTGCTAATTTTTGTAGTTTTAAAGATGCAGAAGTTACATTTCATGATAAAAAAATAGATGAAACACAAAGTTCAGTTCAAACAATATGGGCACATAATACAAATATAATGGAATACAGCTGTGGACTTTCATGATCAGTAGTTTGTTATGGACATAATCTATTAACTCTGTAAATTGAAATATTCTTTTCATTATTACCCTGATAACCTGAACTGAATCTAAGTGACTTTTAGCTCATATTTTGTACATGTGATTATAATGACATATAAAATTCATCTTAATTATTGATGCACTCTTTGAGAAAGGTCAGCCTAAGAAATGTGTTTGCAAGTTCTCTTCCTTCATATAGTTTTGCTATGGCTGAGGAGGCTCACCTTGGTTTTTGCACCATACTTTTAGGTCAGGTTGAGTATTTTTAAATACTTTTCCCAAATGGTTTCTGAAGAGAGGTCCTTAGCAGTTATTCTGTTGGGTTGTGTTGATCTCTTCTTTTTCTTCTAGTTGATCTAAAACGCAGAGTTGCATTGTATGAGACGGCTTATTTCTAGGGCCTTTCGCCAATGTTTTTCCGCCTTAAGTATCTGCCTCTTTTGTTCTTAGTGGATATCTGCCTATTGTATTCAAGTGACAGTATTTTCTTTTAAAAAATATAAATACTTCAAGCATTTTTGATCTTAATATGTTGCTTTGTAGAAATGGTTCAGAAATTATACAAATTCTGGAAAATAACATGCATTATTAATGTTTTAAGAGTTTATACTGTCCAATTTAATTTTTTTTTAGTTTAAATCTCTGTTTTATTTACCCTTGGCTATTTACCCTTGCTTTATTCACATCTCATTTGCATTTCCTCTGTGTCTCGCCTTTCTGCTTGTTCTGTCTCTTCCTCCTTTTCCATACTGTCTGTGTGTTGTATCCTGGAGGTGTTAAAAGTTACAGGAAGAGCTGTAGAAAGCTGTAGAAAGCAAAAGTGGAATACAGCTTAAAGAATCTAATATGAAACACTTTTATTATTTGTCTATTTTGTTGTGGTCACCGTATGTTTAATACTTGCCTTCAGTGTTCCTTACCTCTAGTTAGCTGCGCATTAACAAAAGCCCACCCTTATTGTGGAGCACATCGTCATTGTCTCTTAACTTCTTCTCGTGAAAAATTCGCAGTGGTGCCTTATGCTTCTGGCTGAAGTGAGAAGCATGGAACAGTTGCAATTTTATCACCTAGGATTTTTTTTAAAAATAGAAGTAATAAAATCCTGAAAACAATATCAAGGGACTTTTTAAAAGAAAAGCTTGGCATGTTATTTATCAGAACTGTCAGTATAAGCGGAATATACAGCAATGAATGGGCTGCAGATATGTGGATACCATCAACTTAATTAACTTACCCCAGAACAATAAAAGAAGGACCGGAGCACTGTATTTTCTTGTAACAGTTGCAAATGATTGTAACTGCTCTCTTGCTGATGGATGTAACTGTCTCTAACTTCATTTTCTCTACAGTTTGCGGTTATTTCAGAAGTTTGACAACTTCAGGATTCTTGTGTGTGGTGGCGATGGAAGCGTGGGTTGGGTCTTGTCAGAAATTGATAAGCTCAGCTTGCACAAGCAGGCAAGTGTGCATACTTAAATTTCCTTGCCTATACCAACTAAGCTTTGGTTCTTTGTCATATCCCTATATGGGCCAAACTCAAGAGTTACTGTTAAATGAGAGTTTTTGCTGGTATAACAGGACAAATTGTGTAGCTTTAGCCATCAGCTATGTAATTAGCATTTGTTGACTGAAATGACAACCATTTTTAATAACTCGTACGTTTTCTTTTTAGTTTTCAGTAGTAGATTTGATCCTGTGTTGTGTTTCAGTGTCAGTTAGGAGTGTTACCGCTTGGTACTGGAAATGACCTTGCTCGTGTCCTTGGTTGGGGAGGATCCTGTGATGATGATACGCAACTTCCTCAGATTTTGGAAAAACTAGAACGAGCCAGCACAAAAATGTTAGACAGGTAAACCTAAATGTGCATATACATGATTTACCATGAGATTCAAATTATATTTTTTTGCGGTTCTAGTGGCCTAAAATCCATCTTAGAGACTTGGTGTTCTGTGGGTTTGGTTTTTGAGTGCAGGTCACAGTCATAAGGGAAGCCAAGATAGTAACAAAGACAGCTCTTCAGCATGCTTTTTAAGTGAGAGTCAGCGGGATGAGTGGCTGACAGAACTGTTGTCAAAAGACAAGTGTGTTATCAAAAGACGTTCAAAAGGTAACAGTTTATTGCATACCTGACGAAACCACATAACTGCCGCTTACAAGAAGTTAAGCATTAAGAAATTGTGTTTTGAGCAGTTTTATGGGCTCCATGCAGGCTATTAAGTACCATTATAGGTGGCATATTTATATTAGAAAACACTCGAACTCTCCATCCTTGGATATGGGGAAAAACTCCCCTTATGTGCCTTCATCCTTCGTATAATTTTCCGAGGCATCAGCTGTGGACAAGATGCTGAGCTAATCTTCTTATTTGAAAATGAGATCTTCCCAATCCTTGTTTCCATCCATAGGAAAGCAGCAATCCCAACTTTAAAAAAGACAGAGAAGATGATAGTCATATTTTTCCAATGAAGGCCTAGAACTGCTTTTGAGAGGAGTATTTCGTACTATATTCCTGTCTATTATAAGTGTATCTTTTCTTGCTCTAATTACAAACACTTGAATGTCATCAAAGGGGATTTTACTTTTGATTGTTTTTATGAAATAGAAAAACAAGTCCTTATTTTAAGCTTTTCTGCAGACTCCTCAATTGTTTTAAAGCAAAGTATGTAGAGAAATGCTTCCTATTGATCCTCACATTCTGAAAGATTTGTAGATTAAATCGTTTCCTTTTTTCAGTACTAAAAAAAAGTTCAGTTTCATTTTTTGGTCTAATTTCAGTAGACTTGCTCCCAAGAACATCTCCCAAGGACGACTTGTTCTTTCCAGCAGGCTTTGAAGGATGTTGTTGCTATTAGTGGTTTTGTACTATCTATGCTGTCAAGTGCTGTCCTTTACCAGTGGAGAAATATATATATACACGTCAATGAAGATACTTCACCATTTGCTTTGTTTTTATACCTGCCTCCCCCAGTTGAGATGAAAAAATGTCCCCTTAGAGCTTTTTCTCTTGAAAGACTTCTATTTTCCTTTGACTTCTGCAGTTAATTCGCACGAATAAATGTGAATGTTGTTTTCTGAAAAATCTTTATTGCCTGCACTGAATGTTCCACGATTTTTCACAAATGAGACTAATAATCAAATCACTAACAAATAATCTGAGCAGTAAAACAAATTATTACCATTAAAATAATTTATTTCTCCATATGGTTTATAATTAAAAACTAAGCTGCCTTCTTTTTTTTTTTTAACTAATTATTCTGTGGTGTGAAAATGAGTTTTCTTTTTGTTAATATGTTGGAGAGAAGATAAAACTAACAATCTAAAAACTTAAAAATTTTTATGTTTCTTTCAGGTGGAGTATAATGTCATATGAACTGAAATTACCAGCAAAGCCTTCTATTCTTCCAGTGACTGTAGAAGAGTCAGAAGAATGCCAGGTAGACTTTTACTTTTGTTCTGTTGTTTCATGTACTTAACTTGGAGCTTCTGGGATGACAATACTTGTAATTGAAGCATTTGTGTGAAAAATAGAAACAGATGTTTTGTGATGTGCTAACCAAACTGAATTAATGTCTGTTCATGCTGTGTATTTCAAGTAATTAGTGTTTTGACTTCTGTGTTATTTGCCAAGATGGAATGAAAGTAAGGAGTCTTTAGCAAATATCCTGCTTTGGTCACTAGGGGGCATTACCAAGTGACAAGAGATCAAATAGAGGAACAACAACAGAAAGAATTTTAAACAGACAGTAAAACCTGACAATAAACTCAAAGAAAGAACAAGCTATGCTCCTTCGGGCTGGCTGCTGGGCTGGTGGAGCCTGGGGCCAAGGGAGAGAGACGAAGAAACAAGGGAGCCAAACTGAGATGGAGCTGGGACAAAAGCCAAGCCACGAAAGGAGGCAAGACTTCTGTGCCTGCTGCTTTTATAGGGTGCATGTTCTTGCGTTTTCTCGGGGCACCCTTCCGTGGCAGGCCGCCTCTTCATTGGATGATTGCACTGGGCGCCGCCTCTTCCCTGAGATGTCACCACGAGGCAACATGGCAGTGTTCCCACCAAAATGCCTTGTGGCGGCAGTTCACCGGGAGTGTGACTAAAAATGAAAAAATAATATATTCCTAAGAAAGTTAATGCATATCAACTTTAGCGCAAAAGTACTTGAGAAGCAATAATTAATCAGCAGGTTCTTGAATAATTCATTAATTCAGGCTCTTTTAATTGGCTAGGAGGTTATAATCTTTGATGGATTGCTGGATATAGAGATGCAAAAAGGCTGGGATTTTAAGGGGGTTGCTTTGCACAAAGCTCTGCTTCTGGTGTCAGCAAAGCAGATCAAGGCTTTATCTTCCCTAATTTTTCAAGAGAGTTAAAATTTTCAAGTGTGTCTTCATCATCATTTTGTTCTAGTTATTTCTGGCTTTGGAATTTTTTAACCCCCTTCTGAAAATGGAAGGAACTGCTCATATAAAACTTGATTTTTTTTGAAAATGTATTCTGAAGGCTACATTACCTGTCATTACTTGAGTTGGCCAAAACCATTTGCTTTTGAGTACCTTGTTCTCTATTTTAAAGTTTTTTTGCATGTTTACTGTGGGTTTATATTTTGAAAAAATAATAATTAACCGTAGAGTAGATATTGTATTAAATCACAGTTTGAATATCAAATGGAAGTACATATCTGATTCTTTTTTTTTTTTTCCTTCTCTCCAGCAGTTTCAGGAGACTAATTTCACTTGATTTCCAGAAATCTTCTACTCGTGTGAATGCTTGAAAAACAGTAGTTAATTCTTACAGATTGGATGTTTGTTTTATTTTTTCCCTTGAAATGAAAACTGATCCACTTGTTAGACTTCTACAACAAAGGCTGAGTTTTGGGAGGAAAAAAATAAAGCAATATATCTACTTGCTCAAAATCAAGGATAAAAACATGCTAAGATATCTTAAGAGAAGCCATTGAGATACTGCAAAACTGCATTTATTTTTTATTTTTAGCTTTTGATTTGGAATTTGGTTAGAATTTTCTTTAAAAATTAAGATCTGGATCCATAGCTATTTTGAAATAGGATAAGGTGTGTGAGGTTGCATTTCTGATCCATTCCAAATCTTTTCCTGTTTTTAGCCTAGAAATAACCTACTGTTTTCTCTACAGGACGAATAGTTCTCAGATGCAGTGTTACTTTGAATCTTAAAAGTCTGGTACATAAAATTCAGTATGCAGGTAGAATCTGCATTGCCAGCCACTTGTCCGTGTATTAGATCTGAAATAGAAATCCTGCTATTTTTTGAGGCGTTTAAACTCACTACTTGGTGTCAAACTGATGAAATATGTGGAGATTTGTCTCTTCTCTCTGTTTTCAGATATCTGCTTATGAGGACTCAGTTGCTGCTCATCTTGCAAAAATTCTCAATTCTGATCAGCACTCAGTTGTCATATCATCTGCAAAGTGAGTTGATCAGTTTCATGTACAGTGTGTGGGATGAATTCCCTGTGTAACATCATCACTGTAATAGCCTTCTGTCTAAGCCTGATTTTCTAATGGCTGGCGTAATTGGCTTGGTTCAGTATATCTTGATTGGTATCTTTCAGAGTGGATGTTTTTCTTCTGCAGAATTTTTATATGGTACAGTTGAAATGGATGGCTCAATACTAAATTTAAATACTAAATTTTAAAAAAACCAATATTAAGATAAAGTGATTTTAAATAACTCCAAATCAGTGTGTGGTTTATATATAAAATTTGCTGTTACTAATGCAGATGTATGATCTACTCCACATTGCATTTCTTCTGGCTTTTTTTTTTTTTTTTTGTNGTTTTTCTGGGTTTTTTTTTTTTTTTTTGTTAATGTATACCCAGAGATTTAAGAGGACAAACAACTTCCCCAGTGTGAAGCAGAACTTCAGCTTAGGTAGCTTTGTTGTAGCTCTGTCTATATCAGTTGAATCAGTGGTGGTCTCAGACACTAGTAATTTTTTTTTTAACCCCAAACTGAAACACTTTAAAATGAGAGAGAATTGGCAAATCATGGATATCATTGGAAATCAGAACTATTCTGTGTATACCTTCTCAATGAAAACAGACTTTCATTTTTTAAAGTATACATGGCACATGTAGAAAATAAGGCTGATTTAAACTCCGGTTTCTAAACTGGTTCTGTATCTTATTAAGTTTGTTTCACTTTTGTCAAATAAATGTCAACCAAATGAACAGTACTAAGCAATTATCCACATCTTTTGGTCTGTCTGCAGTGTAGGTAATAAGAACCAAGTCTTTCCCTGATTCACACAATGAAAATTCATTGCAGCCACTGTAGTTTGCATAGATGTGCTTCAGGGTCAGCTATGGTTCAAAAGCATGAGCTGTGTAGTGGGATATGTATGGCCAGATGCTTTCATCTAAGAAGTGCTCCATTAAAGTCAGTAGATTTTCTCCATGGTTTCTAAGCTCCATCTTTGCATGGGAGTTGGCATGACTGTGTTTGACATTATCAAAGTGAATGCAAGTTTGCTAAGTCTTCTGGTATGGGAGATGTACAAGCAAGGGAATGGATAAAATCAGTCATGCTCATTTCAGATAAAAGACTGAGATAAAATATGTGCCAAGACTTAAGTAAAGGAACAGTTTTTTGTTTTAAAGCTTATCACTTTGATTTTGCAGATTTGCAAGTATGATCACAGAGTTCAGTTTCCAGTAAAAATGATTTATACTAGTGTGCGTATAAATAAATTGTCATAAGAGTTTAACATTCAAAACATATCTATTTTATTTCATTTGATTTCTCCCCTCTCCATTTTTTATCTGAAGAATATTATGTGAAACTGTAAAGGACTTTGTTGCCAAAATAGGGAAGACTTATGAAAAACCAGTGGAAAATGCAGAGGAAGCTGATGCCATGGCCATTAAAGTAAGACTATGACTATGTTCAGTTTTAAATTTGTTGGTATTTTAAAGTTTATAGCTCAGGAATGTTTAAGTTTTCACATTGCTCCAGGACGCTCAGCTTTGCTTTAATTTCAGCTTCTGTGACTTTAATTACAGAATCACTGAATCAACTAGGTTGGAAAAAACCTTTGAGATCGTTGAGTCCAACTTATGACCAAACACCACCTTGTATAAAATTCTCTTCTTACTGCATAGAACAGTTATTTCCAAACCGTCTTTAAACTCTGAGATCTCTATAAACTGTTTACACTTTCTTCCTTCATAAAGTTCATGGTAGCATACATAGAGATAAAAGGATTTTTTTTTAAATTTTTTTTTCTTTTGCAATGGGAGTTATAAGTAATAAATTAGCTGCAGGAAAACAATAGGATAACAAATTGAGAGTATGCTGTGAGAATGAAGGGAAGAGAGAACATAATGTTAAAAATAGTGGTTCAAGCTGCAAAACGCAGAGATCGTGTTGTGAAAACATTGGAGGAAAAAAGCAATAGACAGATTTGGTATGAAACAGAAAATCTACATGAGCTGGGGGGAAAAAAAAAAAAAAGAAGAAAACAAAATCCCTGACAATCCCAGAGTCAAAAAATGTACTTGCTAAATGGCAATTTGTGGTTCACATGTCTATCCAGTGCCCATTTTAGAAAATGAGTTTTTCTATTTTACTGGCCCAAGGCCAGACGTTGTTGATTTTCTTTCTCTTAAGCGCAGAAAATCATTTCTTTTCCAGTGTACCTAGAGAAAGCAGCTAATTAGTGTTGGGTAGAGGTGTTTGACAGCATCTGGTTCTGGCTTGAGCCTTTTTGCTCTATGGCAATTCACTTGCTTAAAAGTGCAGCTGTCTTGCAAAAACAACCCTATGTGTCTCAGTCTAACAGCTGGGCATGTCTTCATGGATTCTCTCTTCAAATTGGAGTACCAAGCACCCATAATACATGATTATGGTTTTCAGTGCTGCAAGTTACTGGGAGATGAGTAAGATCTAATCTGTACCTTAGTTATGTGGCAGGCTGTGTTAGCATGGTGGGTTTTTATTATTTTAATCAGAGTGTAGGGATTTTGTGTTATAATTGGTCTCATCTGGTTGAGTGTCATAGAGTACATCTACAAAAAAAACCATGAAGACCTACTCATAACCTGACACTCTAAAATGTTGAACCTCAGTTTGGATTTTACACAAGGAATTACACAGACACTGAAGACACCTAGAGTTTCAAATGACCTGGTACCTTATCTCTTGAAAATACTCATATGTTCACCATTGATTTTTTTTTGTGTGTGTGTGTATTCTTTTCCACTTTGTTTTAGTGCTCAGAGTTAAATGAGAAGCTGGATCTTTTGCTCCAGGCTCTCCACATGGAAGCCCAGGCTGCTCCCATTCTCCCAGGTATCGCTCCCCCCATTGTGGAAGAAGAACCAGAGGAGTTTTCAAGTGAAGAATCCTTGTCTGAAAGTAAAGAGCAATTAGCAGAATGTGTCTCAAAGTCTTCCACCCAGAAACTCTTCAAACCAAGAGAACAGTTAATGCTCCGAGCAAACAGCTTGAAGAAGGCTGTGAGACAGATCATTGAACAAGCAGAAAAAGGTGCACATCAACAACATTTTGATACATATTGATAACATATGATAGGATAATAGTGTTTGGAGTTTTCTGACTAGAAGAAGTTTTCATTATAAAATTTAATTTCTGCATTCTTACATAGATAAAATTATGTGCTTATTACAAGCTGCAAGGAAAAGAAATGCAGCTTGTTCAAATGTGTGGTGATGGTCTGCAGGTGTAAGTACTTATGTATGCATAAGTGTGCACATATAAAAGTATGTGGGTTTTTTTAACTATTATCCTCCACAAAATGAAAATTTCTGACAGAAAATCTTTGCCAACTAGCAAAGAATTGATAGACTCTTTCACTGAATTTGCAATAGAACTCTTTTGTTAATATCTTTAAACTTAAAGCTACAAAAAAAGGCACTGATTTTCCATATGTGCATTTTTTCTTTAAAAATCTTGAAACTTTCTGTCTTTTAATAAGCAGTTGTGGATGAGCAGAATGCTCATAGTGAAGAACAGGTGAACCAGTCTCCAGTAGAATACAGCAAAGAATTGGATGAATCCAAAGAAGAGGACAAAGACGAAGATACAAAGGAACCTGAGTCCCCATCAAGTGAGCAAATTAGAAGTTAAATAGAAATATACAGTCTCCCTATAGTTGGCATTTGGATCATAATTGGCTCCATCATTAAAAATGCTAGCATCCTGTTTCACTGGAAACTAGTCACAAATTTTAATAGATTTAGAGAAATACAAGTTAAAGGGAAAATGATGGAGATTAGATGAACAGTCTTTTGGAAGATATTTACAAAGCTGAGAATGTATTTGCTGGGAGAGAAGTGCCTGAATTTAATCCAGTGTTTACACTCACCTTTCTGAACCTGAGCATGGACTAGAGGCTAGGTAATGGTGGCAATAGCGTATCTCAGTCATAGACATCTTGAGTTTCAAGCTACATAATAATTTTAGGAAAGGCAGAAATGTCAGTCTTTGCCATATTATCAAAATGGACAGTGATGCACTGCAGGTGAGGTTGCAAGATGACCTGTGAGTCATGGAGAAACAGTGTAACTTTTGGACAGCAAAGCCCATCCTCTACATACTTGGTGGGCAACTTATTGTTGCAAAATGAGAAAAGTTGTTTGGAATTTGCATTTTCTTTTGTCACCCTAACCCACACTAACATGCTCGAAAGTTGTTGTTGTCATGAGGCTCTGCTCTGAAGCTCTGATGCCTCTGTTGGTAGCTCCAACCTTAGAAATAAGACTTTAGGCTCTTGGGGCTTCTGTTGGTCCATGAATTCACATTTTTGCTAGAAATGGATGTCAAGCTTTCTCCAGTGATTGTTTCTTCATTGATCCCTTTCCTTTTTCTTTGGTTAGAGGAATTAATGTGTGTTGGTTGTCCCTGTTCAATAGTAGTTCATAGAGGATGCTGGCCCTACAGATGACTCAATCCTCCTGCCAAACGATATAATAAAACAAAAATATACATATGTATAGAAATACGTTAAACTCTTTGTTTCTTGGTGATATAATTTCTGCATTTAATGGGGAGCTGTATTCTTTGCATATCTGATATGTGTGAAATAGAGTGCATATTAACGCTGTCAGTGGACAATAGGTGTTTAGGGACAAAGCATGAAACACAAATTCAATTATCTGCACTGAAACATCAGTTTTACTCATTAGAGCTCCACTGAATGTTTTTCATCAGAGCATTCACAGTAAAAGTTCATCTTTATTGCAGTTATTCCCATGAGTCTCATCTGTCAAATAAAGAGCAGCTGCTCTGTTGATTTTCCTATTTAATATAACTGTCTTGCTCACAATTACAGAGAGAACAGACTGTGTGAACAGTGTTGTGAATTTTTCAGTAGTATTATGAAAAATGAATGGTAGTTTTGTTCTGGGTGTTATATTTTACTCTCCAAGGATCTTTCTGGTCATTTGATGAAGGTATTTTTTTTCTGCATGTTAATACCTTCATCTACATATTTCTAATTTAACAAATTTCTAATAACTCTTGTTAGCTATCACTTGACATTTTTATTCCTTTTCATTTTTTGACATTATTACAGTGTTTTGTAATGCATAGGTACAAATAATTGTGTTGTATTGCTATTATGGAATACTGCCTTTTGTGATAACTGCTATGGCTGTTATACAGATATTAAAGTTAGGAGGAGCTGTTAGTCCTCTTGGTCAGTCATTTCATATAAAACAATCCAGAAAAATTCACCCACTTTTCTCTATCCTGTGCTTAATAATTTCAGTTTGATTTAAACAAGTTGTCCAGAAAAGTGTATAATCTTACTTCTGGGATACAAGAAAGTGAAGAATTTGCCGTACCATTGACTGTTCTATCATAGATTATCATCACTTAAAAAAAAAAAAGAGAATGCACAAATCTTGGCCTGAATTGATATGAACTAGTGTTCTAGTTATTACTTTTGTATGTAGATTTTCCCACTCAGCATTTTCTTTCCATTAGTGTCTTCATACAGTACACCCATGTTACTCTCAGGCTGTTATGTTTAACATGAACTGATCTGTCCTGCTCCTGCCACTAAAAAGGATATATTCTGTCCTTCCCACCACATTCCTGGAGCTGTTTTCCTGCTGTTGTCGTGGTGCTATTCCTACTAATTCTGTTTTTTGCTGAATTAGTTTTTATAATTTGAGAAAAATAAATCAGATATTTGAAATTATTTCTTTTTTTTTTTTTTTTTTTGTTTTTCCTGAGCTTCTTCAGATGGTTAAGGTTGAAATTGTCCTAAGCTGAAGTAGTTTTAACATGTGAGGTAATTTGGAGTAGAGGTAACCAAAAAGTGTCTGTCTATTACCATCTGTTGTGTGAAAGCTTTCTACATTCACATCAAAATGTTACAGCAAAGCATTTGGTAATACCCAAACTACTTTTTTTAGGGCAATTTCTGGCTATTTCTGATGGGGCTGAATTTCACAAAGATTAACTTCCCCAGGGAATTCCCCTAGGAAATACTCTCTTAAACTGCATGAAATAAAGTCTGCCAGGAAAGCAAATTACAGCACCTGAGGCCAGCCCGCTACCAAACCCATCCTTCATTACCTCCAGAGGCAGCCTGACGGATAATTGGCCTCACTAAGCTACCAGTATTTTGTGAATATCTTGTCTTTCTCCTTGCTTTTCTTCCCTTTCTTTTTCCTGAGCCTTTGTCAACAACAGTTACACTGGCTACCAAACCTTGTCTGATCAGGTTTTATTGACACACCTTCTGGAAAATTCTAAGAAATAAGTTAATTATTTTGGGAATTGCTGGTTTGATTGCCTTTTTTTAAAAAAAAACAAACAAAAAAAAGATGATGGAAAACTGATGTCTTCAACAATCTTTATAACTGCAGATGACAAATATGAACATGGCTTTTTCCCTTCCCCTGCATTTTCCAGTTTGGCTGTAAATAAGGATGTCAGAGTTTTGTCTGATGTTTTCATAAACCTGATGCAAGCAGGGATCCCATTTTAGCTGCTTGAAGAAAATACTGTGGCTGCTCATAAGATATTTCCATCACGTGTTAGAACAGCTATCTATATTAAAAGTGTTATAAATAATAAATACTATATAATATATCTATGTTTATAAGTAAAAATAGATTGAATTTTAATTTAAATTTTATTATTTCAGTAATATGTTTATCAGAAGCTTATTGCAGCATTAAATACTATTGCATTTTTAAGGTAGATATAATACATTTTTATGAACACATTTACATTTAATAGATATAATAGTTTTGGTGGTAGCTTGAAGTATAAGTGGGGAACTCCTTGTATTGAGTGCCATGCACACTTGTTCGTTTTAATTTGTAATGTTTCTGAGTTTTCTTTCCCATATTTAGAAGAAAAACTGATGTGAGGGGCAAGAACATTTGTTGTGGAATGGTAATAGATTTAATTAATGCTTTTGAAACACTTTCAGGTCTGAAAATCTATATAGTTACTAACACCATGATAGGTCTAATTAGCGTTCTTTTTTTCTTCTGCACAGCTAAAACTGCACCAAGATCTCCTGATCGACGTACAAGCCGAGGTATCCATTCTCAGACAGGTTCTTTCTCTGCTCCAGCTTTGGCTGCAACCAAGGAAAACCTCCCAGTACTTAACACGAGAATTATCTGCCCAGGTAATTATGATTTTGAAATCTGCTGTTCCTTAATTCCACTTCATTACTGACTTCCAGTTCCCTCCTTGCTGTCAAGTAATGACTTAACTTCTTGCCCTGAATTTGTTTGAACTGAGATACACATCTTTGCATTGTATCATATAGGGGGGAATGCATAATAATGTAGAAAATTTCTGATCATTGAGCATAACATCAGAAGTAGCAGAAGTGTTGCATTTGATTCCAGAGGGCAAAAAGTAAAATTCATTATTTTAGAATCACAGCGAGGTTTGATTTGGAAAGGACCTCTAAAGATCTTGTCCAGTGCTCTAACATGGGCAATGACATCTGTCTCTAGATTAGGTTGCTTAAAACACTGTTCCACCTGACCTTGGACACTTCAGTGATGGGGCATTCACAACTTGTCTGGGCAACCTGTTCCCATGTCTCACCACCCTCACCATAAAAATTTTCTTCCTTTTGTCCAATCTAAACCTACCGTCTTTCAGTTTAAAACCGTTGACCTTTTTCCTGTCACTACAGGCCCTGGTGAAAAGTCTTAGTCTTTCTTATTACCCCCTTTTATATTTTGAAAGGGCACAATACGATCTCCTGGAGCCTTCAATTCTGAGCTAAACTGAGCTCAATAACCCTAGCTCTCTCACCCCACAGGAGAGGTGCTTCAGCCCCCTGATCATTGTGGCCCTACTCTGGACTCACTCCAGGAGGTTCATGTCCTCCTTATGTTGGGGGTCCCCAACACAGTACTACGGTGTCATGGTTTTACCACTAAAAGCGTGGTATTGACAAGAGATGTCCGAGAGAAGCCACACACACCCAAAAAGAAAACACACAAGTAACACAGTTTATTTCACACACACAGAAAACCGACAATAAAGTGCAAAAACAGACAAATTAAGCTTTCCCAGAGCCTGTGTTAGGATGGGAACGCTCTGGAATAGTGCTGGTCTCTCTGTTGCTGGCTCCGGAAGAAACGCCGGGATAATTAGAGAAGGCCCGCGACCGACCTGAGGACCTACAGCAGCACGAGCCTCCGCTTGGCTTTCTGAAGAAAAACACTCAGCCAGTTAGAAACCATGAGCCCTCCATCTCTTCCCTATCCCGGGAAGGAATTTCAGTGCTGATCCCGAAAGAAACAGTCTGCCCCCGGAAAAAATATCACGAGAAAACGTGATCCTAAAAGAAGCAGTCCACCCCCGGAAAAATCATGAGAAAACGTGATCCCAAAAGTAGCAGTCCACCCCCGGAAAAACCACACCGTGCTGTAGCTGCCGTGTCGCTAGTCTGTCCGTGCGTGGGGACGGGGAACAATGCTGCTACTGCGCTGTTCCACGCCGAAAACAGGATGATGGCGTCTGCTCTCCCCCTTTTATAGGGGACCCTGCTTTGCGCATGCGCAGATGGGCTCCAGGGGCCAGCTTTTCTCTAATTGGATAATCAGCACGCGGGGCCCGCCCCAGCAAGGCCTCGCGCGCCCACGGAAATGCCGGGACAGGCCGGAAGCGATGGAAATGCCGGAAGTGCCGGAACACGCCGGCAATGGCGGCGTCCAGCCGGGACTGCCGCATGTGCATGCGGTGAGAGCCTCCGCCGCTCCCACCGAGTGCGGCTCCATCGCCCACCCGGGCCACGCCCAGGAACGCGGACATTCGTCCAGGCGGCTCCGCAGATCTGCGCCGCCGGGGAAGGGGGCCTCCGCACGCCACATGTCCCTCGCCCTGGGCGGGCGAATGGCAGCTTCCCGCACCGAGCCCGCCACACCCACGGGCTGCACCCATACACACACACACCCCCACACCCACACACACACACACCCCCTTCCCTGGGCCGGCAGGGGCGGCGGGAAAGGGGATGGGGGGAACGGTTTATTTTCTAACCCACAACATCCGGCTGGACACAGTACTCTGGTGGGGTTTCAGGAGAGTGGAGAAAAGAGGCAGAATCTCCTCCCCTGACCTTCTGGCCACACTTCCTTTGATGCAGCCCCGGATATGGTTAGATTTCTGGGCTGCAAGTGCATATTGCTGGGTCACATCCAATTTTTTGTCCCCAAAGCCTTCTATCATTCATCCTAATCAATGGAGACAACTGATTAGGATGAAGCGGCTGAGGGGAAAAAACATGTAAAGTTCAACCCTCTGAGTAAGAGCTCTCTGTAGATATGTCTCTGGAAGAGGGTGACTGAAACGAAACAAAGCTGCTATGTAGTTAAAACTGTTGGAAAAAAACCTGTTCTACCCAAATGCAATTAACAGGTGAAAAAAATCTGTTCTTTCCCAAATTCAATTAATACCAGAGAGCACTAGTAAAGCACTGTTTTAATTAACTTTATTAGTACAGTTAAAACATAATGAAACTGAGCTTATGTTTTTTCTTTAGGCAAATTTAAGTAAAAGCTTTTAGAAAGTACTTTTCTCTGTTTATGTGCATTACATAGTATTTTGTAGAGTGACATTGTTATTAGTCAAAGTAGACATGTTGAGCCTGTGATCTTTCCACAAATTAAGTTAAACTATGGGTCTACCAGTTGTAAAAATGGTAAGGACATTACTTAGGAACATTTCCAGATGATAGAACCAAAGAAAAATCATGGACAGTTAGGAGATGAAGATTAAATTAAAAAGCTCTAGTAGTCTTTCTGGATGTTAGATCACCCATTTGGTTACTATATCAGCCAGTGAGTGTTTGCCTGAAATCCTAAATTTTCTTGATTTTTTTCTGTTTCACTGGTGGTACATGAAGCACACCACAGCACAGCTGCCTCACTGCTTAAGGAAGCCAGAGACCTGAAAAGATAATTAATGTAGATGAAAATTGATATAGAATCACAACCATTCTCTGTACAGATTTAATGAATTTTATTTCTCAGTATGTGGTATATATGTTTGTCTGTTTATCAAATACAATTTTTTAAATTATTTTCTTTGTTTTGTTTTCTGGTTTTTTTTATTAATCAGGTTTGAGGGCTGGTCTAGCTGCTTCCATTGCAGGAAGTTCAATTATTAGCAAAATGTTGCTAGCAAACATCGATCCATTTGGTGCTACACCATTTATTGACCCGGATCCAGATTCCCTGTAAGAAATACTTTTTCTCAAATGTACTGTTTTGCTTTACTTTGCTTTTCTTAAGGGCTTTTTTTACATTTTTACAGTCTTTTTTATTTTTTTCTCATTATGAAGTTCTTGTTTGATATCATTTGGCAGTAGACCTCAATGTCTGAAAACAAGCTGGATTGTGTTGTTTTAGTTATGAGTAGTGTAAAATTGTTTTGCAGCAGCAGAAATAATAAGAAATAATTTGCTGACTTACCCCCATTTTCACTGGGAGGAGGAGGAGGACAGTAGTCTTTAAGAGCTGGGTTCTTCTGCCCAAACTGCCTGTCTGAATGCAAGTTCAGCTGCCAGCAAGGTGTTGAAGCAGGTCTGGGCACTTTGTAGTGGAGAAAGACAAGTGATGCCCTGAAGGCTGGAGCAGTGAGGTAGAAATTTTTTTGTCCTAAGCCATCTCTGATTCTCAGAACTGGGTATAACATTGGCAGAGACTTATGGGTGGTATTTGTAGGCTGTGGCTCCCCTAAAACAAAGCCCTGCAGTGCCAGCAGCATCAGCCAAATATCTAGCACCAGCAAGCCTAAACAGAACCTCGATGCTCAGCACAATATGCTGCTGCTGTCTCAGAGCTGAGGCAGGGGCAGCTCTTCCATTGCATCCCACTGCTGTTTTGGGTATAGTTGAGATAGTGCTGGATGGGATGTGTTACAGTTTCTCCTTTGCCCTGTGGGAAGTAACTTGCAGTTGTGGAGAAGCCGTCAGACAGCCTATCTCTTTGACTACTGGTGGATTTCCTCAGAGAGATTCAAAGGAAAGCTCTCTTTGAGTCTTCTAGTTGATATTCTGTTCTGAGACCAGTCACAGTCTTGGTCAAAGATGTTCATGTGTTTAAGTTCTGTACAAATGTACACCTAATTATTGCTTTTCCTCTGACAGGGAGGGATATTCAGAAAAATGTGTCATGAACAATTACTTTGGAATTGGGTTAGATGCAAAAATTTCCCTAGAATTTAATAACAAGCGAGAGGAGCACCCTGAAAAGTGCAGGTAATGTACTTGTCGGTAACAGAGACAAGATAGTTCCATTCTTTTATTTTTCTTATCTCTTTATTAGAAATTCATTTTTCTCTTCCTACAAATGCAAGACACAATAATGTGTATATTTCAATATGTGAGTCTTGTTTTGCCTGCTTTCAGAAGTCGGACCAAAAACATGATGTGGTATGGAGTTCTTGGCACAAAAGAGTTACTGCAGAGAACTTACAAGAACTTAGAACAAAAAGTTCAACTTGAGGTAAATTTTATTTATGGACAGAATGAGTATTTTTGTTTCCGCAATGTGTAGTAAAGAATTTAGGCTTCTTTTTGAAACCTCTGAGAGTTCTTATATCAACCTGAGCTGACCTCAAAGGCACTGCGTATGTACGTATGTATGCTATGTAAAAGTTGGTTCTCCAAGTGGAGTTTTTGAGTGAAGTGTCAGTACTTAAAGATCACCAAATACCCTATGGTTCTTGTAATTACTGGGTTGGGAAAAAAAGATACACTGTATCAGTAGGATGTATTTTTCAATGTTCACTGCATCACAAGAAGCTCAGCTACACCAGTTCAGACTTTCTGTAGTAGTCTTTAAAAAAAAGCAAGATATTTCCACAGCAACAACAAATACAGTGTCTAAACATAGTGATTTTTTTTGCTTTTAAGGTCTAACATCAAATCTAAGTCGTCCTCACAATACTAGGAACTTAAAGGAGATATAAATAATCACCAAATGGAGAAAAAGACTACAGGGTGGTTACTATTATTTTCCCAAAAAAATATCTAAGATGGATTTTGACAGAGAACATACAAAATTTCTCTTTTTATTTCATGCTAAGGATTTCATATGGAAGTTCACGGTCTCTATATGAGGGGAAAATTTTAAGTTGAAAGAATCATTTTAGGTTACTCCTCTGAGATTTGTGACGATTTTGTCTGGTAGGAGCAGATTGCTGTTAGCTGAGGATTGAGTAATTATCAAGGAATTATGCAGTAGTTAGCAAATATAATGACAGGAAAGAATGTTATGTATGCTGCAGATAGAATTCTAATTTAAGGATCTTTTGAATCAGATTCAAATAAGATTTGATAACACATTCACTGCTGACTTTTCTATAATTATTTTTTTAAATTTCTGGAAGTAAGCCCGTAAGTAGAAATCTCATATTTAGCATTGCCTTGCAAAATATTATTCTTATTCAGGAATGACCTCTACTATAATACAAATGGCTGTTCAGCATCTATCAATATCACAGCATATTTTGGATAGTCACATTTTGATTAAAATATTAAGTTATGTAATGTTACTGAGATTAAATCATAAAAAGAGAGCACTAAGCACATTCTGGGCATAACTGTACATCTCTTTCTCCTTCTGATAAAGTTGCTACAGATTTTGTCCTTATTTCCTGAGAATTTCTATTTCATTTGTATAATTCTAAGATCTTTCTGTGGGACTGGTAATGTGCAGTAATATAGCAATCTTCTTTAAAGGCATCTTGACCTGTAACCTTATGGTCCACAATATGACACCTGTATCCAGCATTTACAACCTTTTTTTCTAGCTTGCTTCAAATGCAGGCCTGTGGCACTGCTGCAGGACTTCACTTTTAACTCCTAATGGAATAGTTTGAGATCATTAGGCTCACCTCTGCAGGCATCTATACTGCTGTAAGTCAAGAGTGATTTCACTGATGTCTGCACATTTATGCTTGACTGGAAATAAAATGAGATTGACCTATGTCATCCCATGATCATATTGAGTAGGACTCGGAGTTGCTTATAAAATGAGATAAAGCAGTAAGAAAGGACTAAGCGGTTGGATATAGGAGTGGCTTCTTACTTGCAAAATCAACAACTCCTAGCCACGACCAGGGTAGTAACTGTGGGGTCAGTCCCAGATTTGTCTTTGTGCTTTTGAGAGAAGAGTGAAGTTAATTTTATAGGAAGTTGACAATACATGCTAACACTGACAATTAACCATGTTTGTGGATATGCCGGAAATGTTCTTGGGTATTTTTGATACACATACACACCCTGCTCTCACCTGAATGGATTTACATAAATAACAAGTGTGTTGCAATTTTTGGAATGCTGATATGGAATGAAAGTTACTAAATGGGTAAATGAATCTTTTTGTAATGTTCCTGGTGGTCTTACTGTGTGCATGCAGGGAGATTGTTTTTCTCACTGCAAAAAGATTTTTATTCCTCAGTAGACAGATCATGAGGAATTTCATAATAAGGAATGTGAAAATGTTTCTTTTAAAGAGTCATGGAACACTGCTGCTGTAGATACTACAGAATGTAGTAGAGTTACATATTTTTCAGCTCTGTAAAAGTCAGTGCTAGACTGGGGAGAAGAGGTTTGTATTTTATATATATATATATATCCCTTCACTTCATGGAGGGAATAGTCTTGTGACAGAACTGTTAATGATTCTGTCCTCCCCTGCCAGGTCTGTTGAAGCTTCATGTGTTAACAACGGCTGATTACTTTTATCATATTATTTATATACTGAAGGAGCTTTTATCCATTACAGTGTGATGGACAGTACATCCCCCTTCCAAGCCTGCAGGGCATTGCTGTGCTAAACATTCCCAGCTATGCTGGTGGGACTAATTTCTGGGGTGGAACCAAAGAAGATGATGTAAGTAACAGTAAAGAGAAGTAACCTTTTGGGCAAAACCAGCAATAAGTATCATGAACTGCTCTTCTTGATTGATTTCAATAGTAGTAGCATATAGTTTGGATAACAACTCTTATTTGGGGAGGCTGTTTCAGTTTAAACTGTATTGTCTTGTTGATTTTTTTAATTGAAAATTTATCCTATGATTTTTCAGTTTCCATTGTCTTCTTTTATGTCCATTCCAGTAAAATGTTCATAATAAAGCATAATGACTTTAGTTTTTTAAATGGCTTTATGAGTATTTTTAGAAACTGATTTCCTAGACAGAGATGCAAATAGACTCCTGTAAATACGGTTTGTCAAAGCATAGATCCCTCTGTTTGCTATATTCTAACAATAAGCAAGATGGACAGGATAATCACTCAGTTTATATCTGAATTTTCCTCCTGTTCTTCAAACGACTTTTCTCTAAGTAATGGTGATTCAGAAAATAAAGACTGATGCATTTAGTGGCTGATAATTTAGTGGGGGTAGTATTTTTTTTAAAAATATTATTTTCAATGAGCTTCTAAAATATTTTAAGGTACTTTTTTTCCTCTTCTTTTGTCCTAAGAAACATTATGCTACATGGATATCTAAATGTCTTACAACTTGCAGTAGTGTAAGTGCTGCTGTCTGCTTCACACACAACAGTGCAACAACTGTAATTACTAGCAGATTATGCTAATTCTGCTTGTCCTGATTTAGAGTGTGAGAGGTCTGAATTACATAGAACTGTAGTTGCAAACTGGCTTGTGATTTTAACG
>VYZS01046244.1:48766-63514 GCA_013400695.1 Neodrepanis coruscans
TACACACACGTATAAAAGTAAAAAAAAAAAAATTTAAGCATGCTTCAATGTCCTTTTCTTATTTTTGATACATGTCAGAGGATGGCAGTTTATTTATATTTAGTGATGGATATCTTAAGTTTTTATATGCTCCATGTTCATATTCACAACTTGAAAGCTGCTCTAACGTCTGCTCAGCCTTTGTTCAGGAGTTAATTTTTCTCCCTGGACTGCCTCAGTGAAAGAGAAGATCTGTCCTAGCTTTCATACTGGTGTACAGCAGATGTGTGTGTCCTGGAGCAGTTTTACTGATATTATTAGTCTTCTGGGGAGCAGATGTGCCAGCAGAGTGACATGTTTGCTTTGAACAGAGTTAGGAGCATAATTCACTGCTTTAGTGCAGTCTTGAATGACTGATCATCAAGAGAGGGTGGTGGTCTGAAGTGCTGCTGGTTCTGCTTATCTGAACAAATGAAAGATGCTGCCTTGACAGCTGTGACTATTGCCAAAACATTAGTAGTGAGCCAAACAGGGCAGCTGCACCCTGATTAACTTGAGTAGGGCTTGTTGAGGCATGCTCATTTGGTGTCCAGAAGACTGGCTGGAAGCATGACCTGCAACAGGAGTCAACTTGAATGTTGATCATTAGTGACCAGGTTGCTTTTTTTAAAAAAAAAGGTTGGTTTTCAGTACAGATATTGCTGGTGGAGAGACACAGCAGAAGTCTGGGTTGCAGTTTTCTGTCCTTTTTCTAAAATGGAAACACAAAACAAATTAAATTTTACAACTGCTTTTTCTTAACCCATGCAAGAACTAGCCCTGTAGGCGTCAGTTGCTGGATCAAGAACTCTTCACACTTTTTACCTGGGAATCACAGAACCACTGTCTTTGCTTTTGTCAAGACATTCACATATTCACATGAAAAACGGAAAAATTCCATGGAAAGTGCAAAAAAAAAAATCAGATGGAGAAACATTATGTTTCAAAACACTCTAGATCAAGTAAAAACTTCTTTGACACTTACCTACTCAAGATCTGATCTGTCTGTGGAATCCTGGAATGCCAGAGCATCAGAATGGGGTGTGCCACCTGGATGTGGCACAACCTATGGCAACTGTACTGTGCAGTGCTTTCCCTGAGGTGCCCTTCTCAGCCTCCTGGCCAAAGGCACTGCTCAGCGCACTAGGATAAAGGCTCCCACTGGTTTGATGTGCAGCAGGGACCGAACTCCTTTACCCTGTTCCCCATCATCTCCCTCCTTGAGCTATTGCTGCAGACACTATCTGGATTACACAGTCCTGGATCTGCACCGTCTTATTCTCCACCTCCAGAAAATCATCTGTCAGGGGACAGGACCAGACTAGTTGTGCCTCTGAGCTTCTTTAAGGGATTTTCTCCAGTCTGGTCTCAGGTGTCTCTGATGCAGCTTACTCTGCCAAAGGTGCCAACTGAGTTAGTCTAAGTACTGCTCAGAGAGGTGATCTCTCTAACCATTAAACTCTTATTAGAGTGATTTCTCCTGCTAATTTTTCTCCCTCATTGTTCCCTATTGCGTTTCAAGATGAACTGACCAGGCTTCAAGTGATCTTCATATGGTGTCACCTGCCAGATCCAGATAAACTGCAGCCTAAAACTTGTCATGTGGCTGAATTCCCCAGCAGGACACCAGGTGGTTAGACTTCCTATGCTTTGTGTGAACTTGTGGAAATTCAACACCTTGGCTGGATAGGACATTTGTTACATATAGAAGCAATTTTGGTATTTACGGTGGATAATAATATACAGCACAAACAAGATCCTCTTCAGTATCAAAGCTGTGTTAATCAAAGCAGAGCATGTACTCAGATGCTGGTTTCTAGAGAACTCGAGATATAAACATATAAGCACTTCTGAGAAGAAAGAGACAGCTCTGCTTCACTTGCCTTCAAGAATCTCTTAGATATTAAGTGCAGTAACCAAGCGGAGATTTGAACTAGCCTTTCATCTTACCTTGAAAAACATTTCTCAATTTGCATGCTGAAACATGCCATTCCTATATAATTCAGTCTGGAGAAGAGGAGACTGAGGGGAGACCTCATCACAGCCTACAACTTCCTTGTGAGGGCAAGAGGAGTGGCAAACACTGATCTCTTTTCTGTGATGAACAGTTACAGAACCTGAGCCAATGGCCTGAAGTGTCATGGGAGGTTTAGGCTGGATATTAGAAAAAGATTATTTACCTAGAGAGTGACTGGAACAGGCTCCCCAGCACCAAGCCTGACAGAGTTCAAGAAGCATTTGGACGATACTCTCAGGCACACGGTGTGACTCTTGAGACTGGTCCTGTGCAGAGCTAAGGATTGGACTCGATGCTTGTGGGTCCCTTTCAACTCAGCAGATTCTATGATTCTGTGATAAAAGGGCATGCCTTGTCATTCAGATATTTGAAATACCATTAACATTGCTATTTTAAAATATTTGCCTGTTTTATATGGTATCTTACTCCTATGACTCTAGAGACAGTGTAGTAAATCTACAATAAATATGTTAGAACATTTAAATGGTGAAAACAAATCTGTAAATTAATCTGTGTTTCATTGAACATGCAATGTAAGCACTGGATTTACCATCAAATATGGAATATTTTATTTTCCTTGCAGATATTTGGGGCTCCATCGTTTGATGATAAAATCTTAGAAGTTGTTGCGGTATTTGGCAGCATGCAGATGGCAGTTTCAAGAGTCATCAAATTGCAGCACCACAGAATAGCTCAGGTCTGTTTCTTACTTGCAAACACTCAATGTGGTTAGCAGCAGTTTGGGATGCTGGCAGATAGTGGTACTCTTGATGACCATCACCATATACATTAATAAAGTGCTGACATTGTTTTGTTTTTAATGGGTAACAAATTGTCTTCAATGATGAATGAAGTATAAAAGTTCTTCATTCTTGAGACAGTCCTGGAGGGAAGCCACAGTTCCTAGTAATCAACAGATTTCAGGTGGCCTGTCAGTTTCATTAGTATTTATTGCTCTGTAAAATAACGTGTTTGTTCTTTTCCAGTGTCGGTCAGTAAAGATCACCATACTTGGTGATGAAGGGGTTCCAGTGCAAGTTGATGGAGAAGCATGGATCCAACCCCCAGGAGTTATTAAGATCGTACATAAAAACAGAGCTCAGATGCTAACACGAGACAGAGTATGTTGCAGAAAGAGATACCAGTGCTAACATTGGTTTCTATAATAAATCAATTTAGTTAGGAAAAAACCAGTGTTTACAAAAATGTTTTGTAACCATTTATGTAACTCATACAGTTTCTTACAGTTATATAGTTTATATAATAAGCTGGGTAGAGAATTATTGTTTTTTGTATAAGTGGCAAAGTTTTGTTAACTTTTATTGTTTTATTAGTGCTATTCCTGTATCCTTATTAATACACAGTAAAAATGGTCAATGTTTTATCTACTCCTTCTGTCCTTCCTTTCTTCTTTCCATCCTCCCTTCTTCCCCTACTTCTTCCACTACTTCTTTCTTTTTCTGTAGGTGTTTTATACCAATCACATATTTGAAGTTTTAGCACAGTTGCATAAATAGCAAAGTTCTATAATGTTCATTTTCCCGAACAACTTTCTGCAGATTCCTCTTCTGTCTCTCTGTGTTCTACTAATCCTCCCTCTGCCCAATAACCCAGTCTCAGACAGAAGAGACACCAGCAGAACCTAGTCACAAAGCCATTGGAGAGTTCACACTTGTCTAGGATTGTTGTGTGAAAGGTGTAACTGCCCCTCAGTTCTCCATCTATTAAGTGGATCTTAAATTTACAAAGGAGTTAAGAGAATCTGAGCTCTATTTTACTAAATTTGTTATTTTTCCCCACTATTTTTAACGTTCAAATCCTGTATTAGTTTTGGATTTCAATCTTGCTTTCTGTACAAAATGTGCTTGAGTTAGAAAATCACAGAATCCTAGAATCATTTACATTGGAAAAGACCTCTAAGATCATTGAGTCCAACCATCATTACTGTCTTTGTGTTATTGTTTTGGAACACAAATTCTGATGATAACGAGAAGGAGAGGAAGAGCTTTCACAAGTTACTTATTCTCTATACTAAGTTTTTTTAAAAATGTAAAATATTATTTCTACAAACACATTATCATTAAAATTATTAAAATTACTTATATAAAAATAAATTGAATATTCATTAAATTATTTTTAACTAAAATTTTATGTAGTTTAAATTTATAGAGACTGTAAAATTAAATTTTTCAATTAATAAGAGTACTCCAAGTGCTGTGAACTGAATGTATAATTAATTTTGATTAGGCCTTTGAAAATACCCTGAAATCTTGGGAAGACAAACAGAAGTATGATTCCTGTAAACCAGTCATTCGATCTCCCTTGTATCCTCAACAAGCTGTAGAGTTGGCTACAGAAGAAGAAGTTGCACAGATCCAGCTGTGCTCACAAGCTGCAGAAGAACTCATTACCAGGTACAGTAAAATTAAGAAGTTGGATTTGCAACCTAGACACCAAGACTGAATTATTAGTGCAAATGCATACACAGAAGTGTGTATTTTCCCAGTTTTTTGATTAATGTTTAGATGCTGCTATATCAGTTATTGTACTCCAATTTAAAAATTTTATTTTATTTTTAAGTCTCAATTTCTTTGTGTGCTTTTCTTATGTATTACTTTAATTTTATATATGTGTGTTTGTGTTGGTTTTTTTCTTGTGAAAACCAACTTTATAAAGTAGCAGTGAAAATGGATAAATGGAAAGCTTCTTTGCAGAAATTGAAACTTCTCATTTTATGCAGAAGCAAAAACATAATTATTGAAAAAAAAACGTTTAGAAGTCAGCAGGATGGGCACTTCAGTCACTTGTATGGGTTGAGATGACAGGATGGTATAAAGCGGATCCCACAGCTTTTCTTATTTCCAGGCACTAATTTCTACCTGAGATGTTAATATTTTAATAAAGAAGACACTTACATTTTCAAAGAAAAGAAATCAAGAACCAGCTCTAATTTTTTTTTAAGAAAAGCTTTTTTTAAAAAAAATCAACATTTTATAAAGCAGATACTCAGTTCATTATGATAGCAAAGTAGCATCAAAATCACTGATAATATAAGAAAGGAATTGAAGAGCTGCATACTCTTTATACTATATTGGTGGCTTAAGTATACACATCGCAGTGTATCATTTATCCAAAGTGCAGTTTAGCCAAGATAGATTAAAAATGTTACTTCTCTAGGTACAGTCTGCAGGTTGTAATTACAGCTGAACCTCCTGTAATCTCAGATGATTGCAGCCAATTTTCATGTCACATCAGAAATGTGAAATGGTGAAATGATTTTTGTGAGATAGAGTGTAATGGTTTTGAAGATAATTTCAACCAAGTTATTTTAATGTTCTAGAGTTTTCCTTTATAGCTTATTTGAATTAATAGCCCCAACATTTTTTAGTACATTTTTCTGCATAACATTAGTGTTCTAAGACATATAAATTTGTCTCAGTATTTTGTAGCAGCATAAATAATGTGTGTGATGGATATTATTTATATGAGGTCATGTACTGCTTGAACAGAAACTTGCATTTCAACTTTTGTTATAAAGGGCTATATTTATTTAGAAGCATTTTTTGAAACACATATTTTTATATTTTCTCATCTGATAAAGTTCTGTACTAAAGAATTATTCTTTAAAAAATTAAAAAATATTCTCTTTTTTGATATTTTTGTAGGATCTGTGAAGCAGCAAAAATACATGGCCTCTTGGAGCAGGAGCTTGCTCACGCTGTTAATGCATGTTCACATGCATTAAATAAAGCCAACCCAAGGTTTCCTGAGGTAAAGGAAGAACAGAGATTTATGTATTGAGTAAATAAGCTGTAGGCTTATTCAAGCTATGGGCTTGTGTCTAGGGGCATAAGCTTGTGGCACAGTAGCTATATTTTACTCCCTGTCCCCATATTAAAACAAGTTGGATGAGAAGATGGAAGATAAGTTTCTGCATTCATCAGTGTTCTCCCCAGCTGATACTATTATGTGAAAGTTGAACATTGGCAAGGGGTATTAATGACACTTAAAATGCAGATCTTCTGGGTGTTGTTGCAGGGAGGGCTGAATAGTCAACAAAACGTAGGGAGTTCAGATTAGGAGCATAACAACTCTTGACTGTTGCTTTTTGGAAACAGTCAAGAATTCCTTCCATCTGCAGTGGTTGTCCACAGCCAGGGTAGTGCAAACAGCAAAAACAGTAGGCAAAGTAAACTCACAGCTTGCAGACAACTGTGTAGGCATGTCCCCAGGCAGAGAGTGGAGGCATTACAAAGGCTGAACTATTTCTGTTACTACATAAAGGTCAGTTTCTGTGGATGCTTTCAGAGGAATTTTTATGCTTAATTGCTATCCAAGTACAATGCAGAGAATACAAAGGGGCTGAGGGGAAATATGTTTCCTGGTTTCTCTCTTCGCACTAGACAATCTGTGTGTTTTCAGGAATTGGAACCAGAAAAGATTAATTAGGTAAAGACTATATCTAACCTAAATTTACACATGGTAAATATATTACTTGATCTTTCCTTCCTTAAGTATGGCTACTAGCTTATTTTTGCTAAGGATAAGGTGAAAAATTGAGATCAACAATCATTGTTGGATGTGATCCACAACTTTTCTGCTGATGTTTGTCATACACAAAAATCATGGATTCATCTTGCAGGTGGCTGGTCACTTGAGGATCTTCACAATTGTATTAAGGTCATACTAAATGAAATTGAGGAAAGGACAGTAAATAGGTACTATATTTTTGTTTTCTCAGTGCTGAAGAAGTTGTCAGTTTAGAGCTAAAATGACGTATTTTTCCTAGGAGAAGTACTTAGTCTGACTTGTACCACTTCAAATAGTGTTTATGGTTCTTATTCTTCAGAGCCTTACCAGAAACACTGCCATGGAGATAGCTGTCAATGTGAAGGCCTTGCATAATGAAACGGAATCTCTACTAGTAGGAAGAATTCCTTTGGTAAGATCACAAAACACATAGCTTTATTCCTTCATTTAGATTAGATTGTCTGTGATTTGTTCTTTGCTGATTTTTTTAGATCAGTGCAGAATTTATGACATGTTGCAAGAAGCTCATTACAGTGCATTTGTGGTTGGATCAGAATGAGTTAGGAATTCTTGTCCTAGGCTGGCATCCATCTTGCCTCACTTCAGATAGCTTTTTAATCTTCTTTTTAATAGTCAGTGCAGAGAAATACGTGTCACTGTTGAGGCTAATTCACAGTCAGATACCTTGGCGGCTTATCTTAGAAAAAAGATAAATCATCTTCTGGAGATGCAGCATGTAAGAGAACTTCTAGAATACTATTATGTGGCCATCTTTAGAGTTTAAAGAGAACTTGGGATGAGAGCTGTTTAGGCTCATACATTCAACTTCTACAGAACTAATATGACAAGTAAATATCACCCTTGTTCTAATACCTGTCAGAAATTATTTTGTAATCTTTAGCTGATAATAGTTAGAAAATTTCCATTTGTGACATTGTGTAGAGAAGAAAGATGTCAGGTTTTCTCTGCTGGTCCAGTTTTGCATTAAGAAAATACTCACTAGAGACAGTTAGATTTTCTTTAGATTCAAAGGGAGATTTATTGCTAACTTATTTGTTATAATTAAAAATGAGTATTAATAGGAATATTTTCATTTCAGTGTGTTAGGGTGTGAAATTTACTGATGCAGGCTCACAAACTTTTTTACACAAGTGATATGAGTATATTTTAGATTAACCCAAAGTGACTATGGTCTAAAGGCTAATGATCATTTAAGTGCTAGAAATAGTCCAAAGTTAGATGCATATGTTTTATTTTATGATATTTTCAAAGGGAAAGTTATTCATTAGATGTTTTGATCCAAGAAATGGGAAAAATATCTGCCCTTTTTTTTCAAATTGTTATTACGAATCCCCCATATCTCAGATTTAATGGGGAATTAAAAGAGAGATTTTTTTTTTTNGGAAGCCTTCCCATTGAAGCCTTACCTTTTCTGCAGCTTGTGATCTGATTGTGGCCCCTTGTTCAGGCTCCAAAGGTTAATTTGATTCATTTTTCCATCTCAGAATTTTTACATGTTGTACTTCTGCTTCTCATTATGGTCTATGCAAATGTTTTCATGAGTCTACATCAAGCTCATTTTTTAATAAAAAGACTGCAATATACTGGAATAATATTCCAGGGATGTCCACTACGCTCATTTGACATCCTTCTTGTTGAGAATACTATTTCACAGTCACAATAACAAGGCACCTCGATTAACCTTATTGCTGTGTATTTCATAAATGCTGAAGTTGGATATATGTTGGTCCCTCATCCTGTTAAAATGATTAACTGTAAGGTGTTGCTTGATGCATCTGATGCTCCCCCAATACACTTTGCTCCAAATTACCCTTCTCCTCTGACAAAGAGAGAAATTCTTTCTCTGATATTTGGCTCTTTTTTTTCTTTGCCTCTTCAGTTTTCCCTCACCTCTCTTTTCTGTGATTAAAGCTGCTGATAGCAGTAAGGTGATGTTCTTTATTGCATATACTACTTGGTGTCATGATTTAACCCCAGTCAGCAACTAAACTAGGACATTTGGCAAGCTGCTGCTTTGGTTGCCATTCACTAACTCTTCAGCCTTTCTGTTACAGCTCCTGACAGAGACAAAAGAAGTGTAAATATATATGAAATGAGACCATGATTCCTTCCACCTCCTGTAAGAACTATGATTAACAAAGTTTATACATCGGTATTAGCGTTAGATCACAAAAAATGGTGAATTAGCTAAATGTACAACCTTTAATGGAATGATATCAGAGGATCACAGAATGGTTTGGATTGGAAGGCACCTTAAAATCATCTAGTTCCAACTCCCTATCCATGGGCAGGGATGCCTTCTACAAGACCAAGTTGCTCAAGATTGGACAATGAAGCCAATTTGTGAAATCTCCCAGATGTTTAGGCAGGAATAAAGTTTATTAAAAATTAAAAATACTATGTTTTGTCTAGATACTTTCCACAGGCACTGTTTCAATTTTTGATTTTTAAAAAGCATTTCCATTCTGTTACAGAGCACAGTTTTCAAATGCATTAAGGGAAATTTAATTCCCTTCGTTAAGAATTTTTCATTTCAACTGAATTAAATAATCTGAGCTCACAGAAATAAAATACTTCCATATGGAAAAAAAGTTAAATTGGGAAGGAATTAAAAATTTTCAGTGTTTCATTCATAGTGTTAATTTCTATCTTGGAAGTAAGAATATTTTCCAAGATGATGTAGAAGGAGAATTTACAGTAAATTGCTGATTCTCCCTGTACTGGAATTGCACTACTATTTTGGGTTTATTTCAAGAGAACCATCACACGGTGGGATTTTTTTGTCCCCAAGCAAAATGTTTTCCTTTGAGAACCAAGCAATTAGGTAAGTGGTTGTTGAGAAAGACAGAATTCTTTGCTTCATTCATTTATAGAAAATGGATGACTTGAATAATTTCTCAAAAATGAAAACACAAGAAAATTTGTAACAACTTCATAGACAAGTGGCTCTAGCACTGTGCTACAAATTAACTGAACTAGTCACATAGGAAAAAAAAGGTAAGACAAAAGAAACATCAAAATCTGTTTATGGACACTGAATTCTCTGAGCTTTAGAAAAAAAAACAAAACATGATAGTGAAGATAACTCGTATTTCCAGTATTACTATACTAGACAGCAAGCTCTTACCAAAGATGGTCTCTCTTTTGAAAGACTATAACATGTGCAAACTCTTGAAGCAAAGGAAAGAAGCAAATTGTTCTATGCTTCCATTCTTTGCCTCAAAATAGTGTTTCAGCAAAAAACAGCTTTTCCAGGGGTCAGCTGCTTGCCTTACCTCTTCCACACAGATTCACTCACATAACAGTTACAGAATAGTTTTCACTGGAGTTTTAGCAAAAACAGGTACCTCCGTGAGATTCTCAAAGTATTGCCAGAGACAAATTGCCATAGACCAGTAAGTCCCAAGGTTTTTATACTGCTACTACTTTCTNGTTCTATGCTTCCATTCTTTGCCTCAAAATAGTGTTTCAGCAAAAAACAGCTTTTCCAGGGGTCAGCTGCTTGCCTTACCTCTTCCACACAGATTCACTCACATAACAGTTACAGAATAGTTTTCACTGGAGTTTTAGCAAAAACAGGTACCTCCGTGAGATTCTCAAAGTATTGCCAGAGACAAATTGCCATAGACCAGTAAGTCCCAAGGTTTTTATACTGCTACTACTTTCTTTTCCTCTTTTGCCTTCACCAATATCCTTGATGTTTTTGTCTTCTGTCAGAGAGTTCTTCCCACCCTCAGCCAGCAGCAGTGTCTATTGCTCCATGTCTTACCTATTTAGAAGGGATAGTGCAGGGTATCACATAAGTACTGGGCAACCTTTGTACATGAAGCATCTTCAGCAAGATCCATTTCCTCTTACTTGACCATGAGAGAGTGATCTACCATCTGAAGACATATGCAAAAAATAACTTAGTCTTACTACCATCTACTCAGTGTTCTATACTTTTCATACAAAAATTTTCCAGATGCTTGTTCTTCTGGTCAGGTTTTTCTCTCTCGTGTGCTGGTAGTTTCCATTTCTAGTGTGTTATCACATAACTCTTGCTCTGTGAAGACTCAGGAGTGCATTGAATAATGACAGTGGTCGACAGCTAGGTCCAAGTGGTCTGCACCAAAAGCCTGAGCTGTATTATTCATCCCTTTGTTGTGGTTGGAACTATGCTAAATGTACTGTCAAGATGGTCTGATGCATCTCTGAGGGAAAGTCTAATTTGTTTATTTGTTTTCACTGTTCGTTTTGTGCTCACCATGAAACAGTTATCTGTTTGTGAGTTGTAACAAATTACCTAGATTTAAATGTTAAATCTCACTGAAACTAAAAATACTATTTTTCTGGCCCATTTACAAACAGCATTTAGAAGCTCCCCATGAAGAACTCTTGGCTGATGCTTTGCACAGTGTGGAAATAGAGTTGAGAAAGCTTGCTGAGATCCCTTGGCTTTATTATGTTTTTCAACCAAATGATGATGAGGTAAGTTTGATTAATACTTCCTGATTTTAAATGAACCTAATTTTCTTTGGGTAGGGAAGAGTAAGTTAAACTTTTCATGATCTGGAGAGGCAATTTCAGCAGTGGTGCTGAATCATTTGTGTCTGCTGTGAACAAGCTTCTAGGCTTAGGGATTTTTTTTGGTGTTTTGTTCCCTTTTGTGAATGTAAAGGTTTTTGATAGACATTTAATAAATGAAAAACATATAGAGATAAATCCTGATTTTATTCTTTACAGAAGTAAAACAAGGTCTTAGTTTTTGAGATTAACTGTGCATTATCATCACAAGCATGTAATTTAACTATTGTTTTCTGTTAATTAAAGGTAACTGCCTCTTCTTTCATGCAGGATCCCCCTCTGGATTATGCTAAAAGAAACAACAGAAGTACAGTGTTTCGTATAGTGCCAAAGTTTAAAAAAGAAAAAGTTCAGAAGCATAAGGCCAGCTCTCAGCCTGGTATGTGTTTTGAAATTACAAGAAACATAGTAGCATTTGTGGAAAATGTATTTTTATGGGGGTTTTTTTGATAAGAGGTAACTCGATGCATTCTCCTAAGAGTAAAGTCAAACTGAAAAGCAGCTGCGCTATGTAGCATCTTCATTAGGATAAAGATTTCTTTCAGTGCATTTAGAAAACATCTGCTAGGACCCCAATACTTCAAGTGAACCCAAGAAGTACTATGAAAATACTTAAATGGTTTTATCATGCAACAGGACCTGTGTCTTTGCTGGTGATTACATTCGATTCTCTCATAGTCATATGAGCCATGGATAAATGCATTGTTTACCTGTGAAGCTCCAATTCAGGTTTTTCACATTAGTTCCAGAAGGTGTGCAATAGCTTTTATCACACTGGTTTAATTAACCAGCTGTTTTTAAATTTCAGGTGGGTTATAAATGACACAGATGAAACTAAAAACCATGATAGTCATTACTGATTTTGAACAAACTCCACTCTCCTCTCTTCCCACTCTTATCCATGAACTTACTTCCTTAAGACTATGTCTCGGAGGTAATCAGTGATCAGATGGTCCAAAACTCTTTCTACATTGTATCTTTTTAATGAACAGTTGGTCAAGATCTGCAAAATCTTGCAGTTGTTGATCAGACTTCAGTTTTCAGATTAGACTTCAGATTTCATTTAATTACAAAGTGAGCAGCATTGAATGAAGTTGCAAAATTCTAGCAATAAGTAGCATAACTATTTTTTGAATAAATGTGGTCTTAATAGGACTAATGTGGGCAACTAACCTTAGAGAACAATGTTTTACAGAGAGCTTCTTAATGGCCTGTGTAATACAGTAGCTTAAAGAGTACTTGTGTTAATTAAGAATACTAGAATCTCTTAATTAAAACTGGACTTGCTTGCTGCCATTGCTATATTTGAGGTATTGTTGTATTTTAATTTTACATGTTAATTAATTTTAAAGGCTTCTCCTCTCCCTGGATGATTACTAATAAATTAATGGCATAAAGCAGAACAGCATTAGACTTTGCGTCACTGATCCTAAGCTGGTTCAATATGAATTTGTTGGGACATGAGGTTTTAAAGGCTTTACTGAAGAAACTGGAGTAAAACTGAAAGCATGGCTGCAAAGCAAAAAACCCTAACTTTGTTTAGATATTTTCTCATGTTAACTGCTAACCTGTAACCTGCATGTGAAAAGGAAACTGTCGGTTTTTGTGGAAATGACACCTCTAACCTTTCCCTTTGCTAGCACGGCAATTCTACTCTGTTTTCCACTCTCTTTGGCCTAACCTTTGCTTGTGATGCATTTGAGCATGTAGAAATTAAGGGGGTTTTGCTCTTAACTTTGGTAGTTCAAAAATGGGGCACAGATGAAGTTGCTGCTTGGCTGGATCTGCTCAGTTTGGGAGAGTACAAAGAAATCTTCATCAGCCATGACATCCGAGGCTCTGAGCTTTTACACCTGGAAAGGCGAGATCTTAAGGTATTTCCTTTGTGCTACTTTTCTGCTATTGACCATTTTCTTTGACAAAACAACAACCAACTTTTCTTCTTTCCTTGCACTTGTCATTGCTTGTAGCTTGGCTTACACTGTGCAAATGTGCAATAAACTAACACGTGCTGTCCTTGAGCTTGACTTTTCTGAAGTGCTGACTTGATCTGCTCCAGGCGATATATATTAGATATAGAGTATGTGAGACAGACAAGCAGCTTAATAAATCGTGGCACTGTTTGTGTGTCAGAATAGGTTCTGTCTTCCCTGACTGAACTCTGCCTGATTTTGGCTATGTAGATTTAAAAACCAGCATTTTCTTTTGCGCTCCAAATCATAAAACTTTCTTCCTTTGAGGTCAGATTGCTAAGTTTTTCAGGGAGAAATGTTACCCAGCAGTCTGAGGCTGTTACTTGAGCTTGTTGGTCTTTTTCAAGAATTACTTAAGTACATCCATTATGTGAAATAGAGGCTATATCTTTGGGGATTCATTACATCACTTTTTCCAGGAACTTGATAGTAATGAGTTCTTCTTGGTAATGTGTTTTGCAACTGCTTTTAGAACATAAGAGAGGAAATAAGATACTGTATAAATTGCAAACATTTACATGTAGGATGCAAGTCATTGCTCTAGCCACAGTTCAGTATTCTGCAGGTAGAGACAATATTTTCCTACAAATGTACTACTTTATGTAAAGTTTCTTGTGTAGCATGAAATCCTACATCGGTGTTACAAGGTAGTTACTTACATTGGTGTTACAAGGTAGTGCTTGCATTGTGTTACTGTTACAGTAGAAGGCAGCTGCTGAAGATAGCTCTGCTTGAGACAACCTGTTTGGCTGTTTGTATATTATTTTACCCTTTGGTATTAGATTGCCTAAGCTTCTTTCCGTGGAAATTAAATTCCTTTCTTTTAGGATAGTTCCTGATGTGCAGGGACAGTTTCAGGACAGTCCCTTCCTCCAAAAATTTAGAAACAGAAAACTTTCCAAGCATTCAAGCACAATTTCTAGTGATGGATGTTGCAAGTCTGTTCTGAATGAGTCCTGTACAAACTTAAAACTTCGCTAGCAAACTCAGCATCATTTGACTGCATGCTGAGAAGACTGGCACTTCAACCAATATCTGCAGCAGGGTAATCATCAATCCATCATCCTTGTTGCTAAGACACATGCTGATTCAGGGTAAATAAAACCCCATCACAAAGGTCTATGCCATTAAATATCTAAAAACCTGTCTTAGATGGCCCACAGAGTCTGCTGTCCCCTCTATGTGGTGCTACCTGGAGACACATAGGATGAGGACTTGCTGTACACAAACTGCCAAAGGTATGTTCTGTGCTTACGAAAATCTTGCTCCAGAATTGCCCCATGCTTGTTAGCAGATACCGTGAACTTCCAAATCAGTGCTGTTTATAAGCTAGGTCAAGCTTTTGGACAAGCATGTCTTGCAGTCTAAGCAACAACACTGAATTTAAAAAGCAGATTTTAGTACTGTGGGTTACATATGGAGCATGATCTCTGAGGGAGCCAATTAAAGATGGCTCAGGCAGCCTGCAGGTTTGTGCCAGTGACCTGAATAGCTGTCAAGATATGTAATGTGGTACTATGGAAATGAGGAACATGTCACAAGCTGCCCTGTGAATCTTTCCTCCCTTTGGCCATCGAGGTGTGCAGATGAGTCTTCAGTGCTCTTGCAAGCTGTAATCTGTCT
>VYZS01046245.1:2090-35416 GCA_013400695.1 Neodrepanis coruscans
GTGTGAACAAGTTAGAAATAGTATAAAAATATGTCTGATGCTCTCAATAAAGACTTCACTTGGATCATATTGGTCGTTTTCGTGATGTCCCAAGAGAAAATCCTCCACAGAAATCCTCTTGGGAAAATATGCAACGTTCTCTCTTTACATAACTGAGTTATTAATGAACTGAAGGCTCTTCAAAAGTTTGGTGGGTGAACTTTAGACCCTTAAATATTTTTTTATAAGTAATACTTCCATTTAAGCTTGAGGCTTCGAGACTGGGGTCTTACACTATCAAACTGGGCAAGGCCTGAAGTTTTCTTTGCTCATAATCCTTGTGTGCATTAATAATACAAGGGACACCCTCGTCTGTTAAAGGCTCTGGGGACTAACGTGAGACGTATAGCTGACCAGACAGTATCCTGCTTGATTCTAATGGACAAAAGGAAATGATTAGATCACAGAGGAGCCATCAGAAAATCACGTCCCAGTTGATTAGCTGGGGATCACTGGCAAGTCTTTTTCTCTCAGTCCTTCTCAGCCCTCTTCAAGGGATGAGAACTGCTGCAGAGAGAAGCTACAAGATCATAGAATCATAGAATAATTTACATTGAAAAAGATCTCCATGATCATTGAGTCCAACAGTTAACAACACTGCAAGGTCTACCCTGAAACCATGTCCCTAAATGCCACATCTACATGTCTTTTAAATACCTCCTTGTATGGTAACTCCATCACTTCCCGGGGCAGTCTGTTTCAATGCTTGACAAACTTTTCTATGAAGAAAATTTTCCTAATATTCAATCTAAACCCGCCTTGGTGCAACTTGAGGCTGTTTCCTCTCATCCTATTACTTGTTACCTGAGAGACCAGACCTATGCTCACACCACTCTAACCTCCTTTTAGGTGGCTGTAAAAAGCCATAAAGTCTCTCCTAAGCCTCCTTTTCTCAAGGGATTTTTTTTTAATTCATCATGACTCTTCATTCAGTACTTCAAAATTTAATGTCACCAACTTCTGATCTCCTGTATGGCTCAAAGACTTGTAACTTCTGCATCTGCAATTAGATGTGCCAGCAAATGAAGAAAGAAAAATCAAGAAAGAAAGCGTTCAGAGCTAGCAGGAGAATGTAATGCATCTCACAGGGCAGGATAATATAATTGCTCAGCAACTTACTTCCATAGGCTACCTGCAGGCAGATACTGCATAAAATTTAGAAATAAGAAGGCTGTTTTTCTAAAGGCAAGGGGTGGAACACAAGACCAAAAATTTTAGCCTATAACTTCCCCATGTATTTTGGCATAGATCGTCACAACCTCTGACAGTTCAAAATGAGCTAAGGCAAAGTTACAAAAAAGCCCCCTTTTGTCTCTGACCTTTTAATAATCAATGTTATCTCAGAACACAGGTAGAAAATTTTAGAGGGTGAGAGGTGGAAGGAACGCAATTTTTTGTACCTGTCTGCTGCTCCTATTACTTATTTCTACAGCGAGATGTATCCTGCTTGTGCTTCTACCTGCAGCACTGCCAACTTAACACAGATTCCCATAATGGAGAGCTATATTAACTGGCAGATCCATTTTCCTTCAATCTCATGTACAGCTGGGGTAGAAACTTTCCTTTTGTAAGCTTAATGCTTGGAAAGTTATATGTTATTTAAATCACACCAGTTTAACAGAATAATATGGCTACACATGCACAAGAGTACTGATACCTTCTTCTCCCTCTCCTTCACCCCTAATGTCTGCTTTCATTATGCAGCAGATGGGAGAGGAGAAAAAGACCGTTTCTACAACAAACTGGCACACAGTGATTTTTCACAAAGTTATCAAAAGAAAATACTTTAACAGATTTCAGTATCATTTATGAATAAAAGCATGTTGAGCAATAGACAATTATGATCTGTTGTCCAACAAGTTAATAAAATAGAGGCAGGTAGGAATATATTATCTCTAATCTGTTTATTCCAAGCCACCCAGAGCCTGCTGTGCTCATCAGAACTTCCCAAAATCAACTTTTCTCCTTCATTGCCACATGCCACCTAGTGACTTAACACTGAATTACAGCTTTAAAGCTACTAAGACGGGGAATTGGAGGGTAGCACGGGAATAGTCTGAACGCTTAAGGATGCAAAACTGGCTTAAGGGTGCAAAACACCTTGACTTTGACAACAACTTCTCTCACAGACCTCTAAGGACAAAGAAGCAAATCAAAAATCAGGTGTATCTGAATGATGCAATTTTTGTCTTCCAATATTCATGCCTGTGAAACTTAAATACTGAGATCAAGTAATTCAGACATCATCATCATCATAAATTGCAAGACAGCATGTCTGCTAAAGATCAAGGAATAAATTCAGTTAATGTATAAAAATAACAATCTCGTCTTCTGACTTCAAATTCTTAAACATTTTATTTAACTTTCTTATTTATCTCCATATATTTTAAACTTTTTAAAAGTCATGTTTTTATTCATATGAGTTCCGATTTGTTGGGTTTTTTTTTTAATATTCTCAGAAAACATGACAAGTGGAGAAGAGCCCCTCTTTCTGACTGCAATCTATGGCCATGTTACAGAGATGTGTTGATTTTTGAACACAGTATCACATTTCTTACATAAAATAATAAGAGTATGTTCCTTGTAGGATAAAATCGGAGATCTTTGAAACATTATTTTAAATCTTAACAGTAACTGCAGCCATAGAAACTCACTAAATGATGTCATTATAATAGCTTTAAAATCAAAATTTTTGTGCCTGAGCAGGTAGTTCTAAGAAGAGACATGGTGCTCTCTGAATTCTTGCTGCTTAGGAAACAATCCAAACAAAACAAAACTATTAGGTACTCATAATGCTTATCAAAATACTGTATCTGCTTTCTCTCAAGTGTATTTTGATTGAACACTGTCTGAGAGGTTCTTCATTACACAGGCAGTCCAGACATCAGAGATTCAGCATGACTTTTTGTAATGCAGATCAGAAAGCATTTGATGGCAACTTAATATTTGAAAAGCAATGAATAATTCACTACATGAATCCAGAACACTATTCTCTAACTTGCTATGTTAATAAAATTAAACTGCAAAGAATTATTTTCTCAAGACAAAACACAACACCAGACCAAATCAAAATTACATTTATCATACAAGACTGTTAAAAGATCTTGTAAATGAATACTGCAATATACTCGCCTTTGAGGGAAGGTTTACTGTGTGACTGGTATCATAATAATTATGCAATGTTTGCCTACAATATTTTTTTCATCTGATAATTCTTGACCTGTTTCCCTAGAAGAAACTTCCCTAATCTGCATTAGGGAAGCTGAAGTCAAAAGAAAAAAAGAATTTGTTAATGATTTCTCACCTGCCTGATTCACCTGCAACTCTACAATATTCAAAACAGCCTGTCTTTCAACAAGACTTAGGAAAATATTTTTTCCTTCTCTGTGGATTTTTTTAAGGGATCATTCATAGCATGGCTCTACAGTTTTAACAATACAAAGTATTTCCTTGCCCAGCAGTTTAATGCTTACAGATATTCCAGGATGCATTCAGTGACCAGCAATATCCATAATCCTCTCCCTTGTCAAAATCAAATGTAACTGAATTTGATCATGTGATCTTATTTGCACTGGATAGGACTGACCAAAATATCTTTCCATTACAGTATTTAAGCTCCAATCTTCCTCGTTTATAAAGTCTAAGATTTATAAGCAAAAGTAACATGTCATTTTTGAGATTAACTGAAAAATTCTCAGATATCTAAACAGAGACCAAGTTTGTAATGATGATAGTACACAAAAATAAACTTGGACTGGTGCTACAGACCTGCACTTGTGCTTTATCAGTATTCACAAGAGACACAGGAAAGGCAGTTTTGTGAAGCTTAGGCTTTGATAGAAAACAGTTAAAACTTTTAATTCAGATGGTAAATATTCTTCCATAACTCTTAGTTCTCCTTCAGCCTGTCATGGATATCAGCCTTGACAAACTGGAGGATGGAGTGATTCATCCTTCCTAGTGCTGTGCACTACAGCTGACCTCAGCCTCTCCACAGAGTTCCCAGAGTCTGCTGAATTTACTGGTATCATCTGTGGCTCATAACTAAAATTTTAAATAATCTTTTACTGCAATTTAAATATATTATATATATGTATCTCAATGAAGTGATATCAGAGAGGGTAATGAGGGCAGCATTCACACTTGTTGCAAACAGAAACTGCCTCTGAATGGCTGTGTGTTCATTTGGTGTTTAGAAACCATCTGTTTTACAGGAGAAGGCAGCCACACACACTGTAATACACCACAGGCTGTCAGTTCTGTATTTACTGGACAAGGACAATGCCAGTGTAACTTTAATGATAAGCTATTCTGGTTAAAGCTAGACAGAACAGTTTTCTCCGGTTTCTTTGCAGGCGTGGCAGTTTTGAGGAGATCTTTCAGGGTTTGACAGAGTAAGTAAGTTGTTAATAATGTCTTTCAGAAACCTTAGAGAGGGAACAGAAGAGGGAGAGAGAGAAGGGGACGAAGAGAAAGGCTTTGTGATTTTGTGATTTGAGCTCCTCAAAGGATATTTACTTAAACGTTGAAGGGTTTTTCCAGATGGCAAATAAATTGTGGAAACTGTTGCTTGGGATTGATTATGTTTTGGATCATGACAGTAGCAGCTTGCTGCACCATATCTGCTGAGTATTACCTGTGCATCACGTCTCACTTGGACCCTCAGAGAGATGAAAGGTATTAATCCTTGTGGTGGTGTGAAAGTGTATCTCAAAGCTATCAAGGAATTACTACATTTGCCCCAAAGGGTTGCAGACTTTTTACAAATAGGTTACAGGTTAATAGCATGATTCAGGCCACCTAATTTTTCCTGAATTCTGAAGAAGAACCTCATGCTGGCTACAGAAGAAAGCGTAAGGGTCCAGGGAGCGAACTCAAGCACTGGTCCCTCATTGTCTCTTGAGATACTTGTAATTCCCCCACTAGCTCGCTATCCAACTTCCTAGCTAGCTTTTTCCAAGATTAAAACTGAACTGAATGAAGGACTTAGTTAACTCCCAAAAGCATAACAACAAAACTATACCAGGATTGCTTTTCTCCATTCCCCAGAACCTCCAACACAATTCACATCTTGCACCTCAAACATAATTGAAGACCCTTATCCCTTCCCCAAGACATGCAACTAACACCTTTAGTTTCACATTAAGACAACGCTGGTGAGCTGCACCAGAGATCTATATTATTTCAGATACTTCCCATGAAAACAGAAGTGTGGGCAGTGCAGACTGTATGTGTAGATTGTATGTAAAGACTATAGGACCTTATTTTACAGGGCTGTCCAGTCTTCCCTTTCACAACACTACCCATGTCCAGAATATTTAAAACAAATTAATCATTCTTCATTTAAGGAAAATAGTCTTGCTTGAGCTATGTTGCGGTTCAGTGGTGGAAGAGTAGAAGACTAAATTCCTTGTTAGTCTCTGGCAGGGTTATACTGGCAGGCACAGAGCAACTTCACATGAAGTCTAACACAGCTGGGCAACACAAAATACACGTGACATTGAGTAAACAGAATCAGAGCACTGTGAGGAAGGCATGTCCTAAAGATCAAAACTTTGTTCAGGCAGGAAATTTGGAGTTAAGGAATAATGCACTCTACCACTAGTGACCTGCTACATAAAACTTGCATGTGAAACTTTACTGGGATGTGCACTAAAGAAAGTATAAATTGAAAATGTGAGTTCTGTACAATCTGACGAGTATTAAATTAACAACTTCTAAGCTGACTGATTAATACGCAATGTTATTTCACTACGAGGTATCATTGTACATACCTATTGGTAATTTAACACTAAACAAAATAGTATCAGTTGAAAACTTTCAGTGAAACCAACATAATTATTTGTGTGAGTTATTTGGGTATTTCAATGCAATAGTTTAATGCAATTCAGGCAGAGGAAATTGAACAGTAAAACATAAGCAGAGAAAGAGCCTATTAATTATGCATTTACAATCTATGATGCTTACTATATCAAAATACAGCAAATTTCAAAGCACACTAAAGGGTTTATATGAATGAACAAGTTGTGGTGCAACAGCTTCACACACCTCATCTGATTTGTGGTAGCTGCCTTTATACAGGCTCTTAGCTTGTGGTAAAGTAATTTAAGTTAGCTTGGCCTTAATTCATTCATTTCTTACCCAGTGGAAACTTTTTTCATGTATTTAAACCTCCTAGCTGACACCAAGATTTCAGATTAATGCACAGTACTGAAAGATCACAGCCAGACTGGTACAAAAGCCCATCCAAGTTTGCAAATCTAAACATTATTTTAATATACACTGATGGAAAGAAGACTTCATGGGATCACACAATTTTGTTCTTTCCTGGAGAACATAATCAAACCTTATGACAAAGTGAAACATCCAACAGAAAGTGAAAAAAAATCCAGATGCATATGCTACACATATTTTAGCAAACCAAGGGATATCTTGGTAAAAGTAGCATTCTCTAACACTGTTAAAAGTCCTTCATCTTATGAAGCTGTATTTAAGTTCACAACAGAAGAATGGAATGCTACCTAGAGGAACCTGGGCAAACTTGAGAAGACCACAAGAATCTCATGAAGTTTAAGATGTCTAAGTGCAAGGTGCTGCACCTGGTTTGGAACAATCCCGAATATAAGTACAGATGGGGAGAAGCCATTGAGGGCAGGCCTGTGGAGAAGGTCTTGGGGGTTCTCATGGATGAAAAGATGAACTTGAGTCAAGAGTGTGCACTCACAGCTCAGAAGGCCAAACATATCCTGGGCTACATCAAAAGAAGCATGGCCAGCAGGTTAAACAAGGTGATTCTCCCCTTGCTCTGCCCTCATGAGACCCCCTCTAGAGTCCTGTATCCAGTTCTGGGTCATCAACACAAGAAAGACATAGACCTACTAGGCCTGGTCCAGAGGAGGCCCATGAAGGATGGAACACCTCTCCTGTGAAGACAGTTTTCAATATATAGCAGCCCCTTGTTAGCAGCCCTCATTTAAAATACAAACTTTCTTCATATCTTATTTGAAAAGGGCATTCTCTCTGCAATAATATTAAACTGGCATCTTTTAACTACTCAAAGAAGTTTCTAGTTTTCCCATCATAGCTAAACTATTAAAAGATGTTAGAACTAAGTTAACCATGTTTTAAATATGCATTAACTATTTCCTGTTATGATACAAAAAAATATTTTTTGAAAACAACAGCACTTTAGCAATACCTTTGTAGAACATTGCTGTAGCTGTTCCTTTAAGTAAAATGGACACCTACCAAATGAAAATATTTATGTGTAAGCAGGACCTCACAAAAATTTATTATATATGACTAGGAAAGGAAAAATGAGCAGGGCTTAGAAGAATAACAGCAACAAGAGATATCACTATCAGAAATAAAATTAAACATAGATAGGAACATCAAACAAGTATGTTATATTATAAATAATCATGTCCCTAACTGAAACCATAAATCAGACTTTACTTATCTTTAATCTCTCTCTTAAGAATTGAAGACATAACTTCAGCTGCCTAACTACAGGTTTGACTGGCATTTGATCCCTGGGACAGTCCAGTCAGCCTTGAAGCAAGGCATTCCGCTTCACATTAATCCACACCCTGGACCAGATTTCTACTCTAAACCATATCTCTTCCCAGGCTGCTTTCAAATTACTTTCCTCGTTCACCTCGAGGAAAATTTTGAGACTCTGCATTCTGCACGGTTCCTCAGCAATTGTCATGCAGCCAGCGCAATGCACCCTGGCACCGGCCCATTAAGGCTCCAGTCGTGCCTCCAAGGTCCACCTCTGCCTGCATTTCATCTTCAGCTCCCACTTCAGCCCAACTGCTTCTGCCAGTTTCATGAGCCTTGAAGGTCACTTGGTCAATAAAAAGATCAAAAGTGAATAATGATCTTGTAAATGTACAAAAAGGCAGTGGAACAAAGCAATACAATTGTACTACAGGAAACAAAAGCCACAACTTTTGCAAGAGAAGTGGATATGTCAGTTATAGCTAATAATCAGATGACTGTCTTTATTACTTACAGATTTCTTATGCATAATGTTTCTAAATTGATACCTTACTTAACCATCCACAAAAGAAAAGAAGTAAATAAGTAAAGTCAATAAGATTTTTTTTTCATCTCTTACTTTCATTAACAATCTTTTTTCACCTTGAAACTGGTAATGTTGGCCAAAAATATCCATTCTAAGTGCTCTGCAAATCATAAGGCCTGTTTCTCTGAGTCCCTTATCTGACTTTCCATTCTTAGTTCAACTATAAGTTATTTGTATTTAAAAGGATTATATATGTATATTGAACTGCATTTTGTGCTATCTTGAATACCTACCCATCAATACATACAAACTTTTAAAAATATTCCTGTTTGCTTCTTAACATTGTTAAGAATGTTTGTTTCAAACTGTGTAAAACCATTAATTATTGTTGAAATACAACCAATTCAAAAATTAATAACAAAAATAAAGCAAAACTGGGGGGAGAAGAGGTTAGAGGACAATAGTGCTGAGAAAAATCAAATCCAAAGATTTTATCTTCTATTGTACATTACGTATTGTAAAAACAAACAACATAGACATGACCTTTGTACATGAAAAAAACCTTGCTATAAAATTAACTAATTGTACCAAAATTTTAATAGAAATACACCTATAAATAACCACATTGAAATTGTACCAAAATAATATGAAAAAAATATTGAGATTTATAAAGTCTCTAGCTACTGAACTGCTATAGTCGGATTAGAAATAGCAATCAATGTAAAAAATAACAATGAAAAAGGTAGAAGAGAGAAACACAAGATAAAAAAGGATTAAATATACTACACCTAGTATCATTAGTTCTTCATTTAAATTTATAAATACAATATGCACAAATTTGAAACAATAATTCCTCCCAGTAATACAAAACAGTATGTACCTTTATCTTCTTCAAAGACTCCTCTCTGTGCAACTGTGTCATGGTGGAAGTTTAAAAAAGGCAAGGAGCTTCTGGAGCAGCTATAGTGAAAGACCACAAAGATCATTAGGTATATGGAGTGTCTCTCTTATGAGGAGAGACTGTGGGAGATCGGCCTATTTACTATAGAGAAACTGAGAGGGGATTTCATCAATGTATATAAATACCTCAAAGGCAGGTGTCAAGAGGATGGTGCCAGACTCATTTAGTGGTATCCACTGACAAGCCAAGCCATAAACTAAACCACAAGAAGTTTCATCTAGATGTGAGGAAGAACTTCTTTACACTGTGTATGACAGAGCACCGGAACCAGCTGCCAGTGAAATTGTGGAGTCTCTCTTTCTGGAGACATTTAAAACTCACCTGAACTCATTCCTTTGTAACCTGCTTTAGGTGACCCTGCCTTTGCAAGGGATTGGACCAGATGATATGCAAATGTCCCTTTCAATCCTAACACCTCTGTGATTCTGTAAATGAGGCAACAGAAAATAATATAAAATCAAGGTATTAGGTTTTGAGGAATGTTTTCAGCAGGAGTCATATGCAGAATGTGACATATTGATGGAAGAATTTCAGAAACAAATGTAAAGAACAGTGGCAGTACTCAATCTTCAAATCTTACAATGTTGTGGGTGGAAGATACGCAACAATACTTAGAATCTCTTTCTTTTGTCAAGCCAATGACAAAAATACAAACCATAATAGATGTGTACTTCAGCTTCATGTATCAAGGAAGAAATTTAGCAGCAGGATTCCCCTGTGGATTATCATGTGCTATGACTTTTGAAGATTTTATTTAATTTTATTCCAAATTAAGTAAGCCATTTAATTTCCTAAATAAAGTTGTACCTGTGTTTCTCATAATAGAAGACAAAGATGCACTTTCCAGATGTATTTGATTATTATTAATAACATTTATTCACTGTTCAGCTTTCCACAAGTTTTGCTAAAGTCATGCAGTGAGAAAGGCTGCCAGCAATTAAAAGTACTACATCATTTATAGTTGGTTTGAAATTAGTAAGTACATGAAAAAGTTGTTGATGCAACTAAATGTCCAGGGCTGGACACAATTGCAAAGTGAACTGGAAGAATTATTTCAGGAAACTAAGTGTCCATTAATGACATATGGACAGCATGTATGTGGGTAATTGCTAAATATATAATTAAAAGGAATCTTCACTTGTCACACATCCTGTGGAGCAGATGATTTCATGCTGAAAGACTGAAGATTATGTCTGTCAAGATAAAAGCACTAGTCATCTGCAGCTATATTTTTATCTTCCGTAAAATAATTTTTTGCCTAGAACACAAGTAGAAAAGTATGTTTTTTTAAAAATTTTGCTTAATTAGTGCAAGGTCTTGAATTCCTGTTTCAGACAACAGATACCAAGAATATTTGAGCCAAAGAAAGAGCCACAAGAGAGAACTGCAAGAGTTTAATCCCTTAATGTAAAGTGTATGGAGGATTAAAGAAAGATAGTTGCAGTCTGGGCCTTAGCATCTATGACTGTTGAGTTCTTGCTCAGTTCATTTCAGAAGATTCTTGACAAAAGACTAATTCAGTTCTGGTACTGGCACTTTTGATAGTTGAATAGGTTTTCTTCTGATAGAGAGATCAAAATCAATTTGGAAAAAAAAATGTTTTTTACTGTTATATAGTCAGTTGTTTTCTGATGGCCTATATTCCAATTTTCAAGTGTCTTTATTGTAAACATCCATTTTCCTTGCCATTATATTTTGAAGATTAATTAATAAACACAAATAATAAATGCATAACTAACAAACGCATCTGCTTTTATGTTCCTGTAGGTGCAAAACTGGAAGAGAAATCTAAAAATTTATTGTAAATGTTATGGAACAAGAGAGTAAGCACATACTTAAATGCCAAAATTAATTCTCAAGGCACTTTTAAATTCCTGTTTTTTTTTTTTTTAATGTGATTAATATGCTACATTTGAAAGGACATTCACAGAAGAAAAGTGTGACAATAAATTTGGCTACCAGTAACCAGAAATATTTCAGATTTTGTTCTTGATTTTTATTAAAATTAAAAATAGTTTCCATAAACTCAACCTATAATCCCTGATCAAATTATGTCCTTTGAAATTTCTAAAATGCAGATTCTGTAGTTTTCTCATTGCTTAAATTGGGACATTTTCATATTATAAAATAAATCTTCCCTTTCTGAAATTAAACCCTACATAGTCTGTGGACAAAAAATGTGGACAATGTGTTTCTTCACATCCAGCACTCACAACTGTACTTTAACATAGTTGCACTGCATAACAGAGCATTTCATTAAAGGTGCATTAAAACCTCAACCTTCTAGACACTCTCTGCTTGGTATTTATCTACTTTACATTGCAGGTGAAAGCGTTTCTGCCATTTGCAGAACTGTGCCTTGTTTGAATTCAGGATCATTTTCAAGACTATTTATGCAGTTTATCAAGAAAATTATGAATTTTAATCTTGTAAAACAGCGTGCATCGAAAAACTCCCAGGTAATAAACATAACTCTCTTCTACCATCAAGTATTTCAAGACCTTCAAATTTAAACATCTAGGATTGAAAATTTATTTTTCAAAAAGTGAAATATTCAGAGAAGATTCAAAATAAAGGAGATAGAAAAGAACTTTGCTGAAATAATGGATTAATGTGTTGATGTATGATCACTCTCAGTGGTCGATGACACTTTTTCTTAAAAAGCTTAATTGAGCAAGAAGTGACATGTTAGAGAAATTAAAATAATTTGCTAACTTATGTAAGCTTAAATAAAAACATTAAAAAATATATGTTGAGAATGAGTTTTCTGTCGTCAAAATGAAAAGTAAATTCTATGTTATATTTTTAAATTAAACATTTTAACATATTGTTTCTTTTGAATATTTATCTCCATGAAAACCAGAAAGAACTTGGAAATGAAACTTATATTTTCATATGTCAAAAAGAAAGTGTATGATGTTAGACAGATTGGTAGAACTTTCATGTTTGAAAAATTAAAAAAGAGGAAATGTGGTAGTTTGTCTCATGAGATATGCATTTCCCACAGCTATTTGGGGGAAACATTTAGTATTAAAAAAAATCCTATCTTATTTATATTAGATATTCTACTTTTACTGTCAGATCATAGTGTTGAAATCAGAATATTTCCTTTCACATTTTTTAAATACTAATAATTGCAAATTTAGTATCCTAAGAGTTATTTATATACTAGGTTAGAAGCCATGTCAGATACTTTAAATAATATTTTTAATACAGTTCAATTCTAGGATCAATGATTAAGGCAGACATAACTAAGATAATTCTTCATTTTCTACTCAGTTCTCCCAATGAACATTTAATGAGTGCTACTCCAGGATAAAAGTAATAGTTAATCAAATAAATGTATAAATAATTATATTGGAATAAATTGAAAAAATATAAAAAAATCAGCCCACTGTGCAAACAGTGCTGCACCATTTTCTGGCAAGTCTTATTTAATTATGGACTGACTCTTCAACTCTGGACAGTGACAAACAACAGCCAATTCATCACTGCAGTAACTAATTCTTCCTCACTGGTAGCTTTCATTCCATCTCCTCTGATCTGAGAACTTGCATGAACACCGAAGCAACTCTCTCTCCTTCCACTTGTACCACTAGAGCAGTGAGGGCTCTTTAGCCTGACAAATGGCGACATTGCTTTTCCCTCACATAGGCACTGTCAGACCAGTCATCCAGCCACATGGGCATCAAGCCTACTATGAGATCCATGAGTCCAGCATCTTCCAACTGCATGTCTGGGAAAGAGTTAGCTGGCTTCATAGACTCATGGTCCTTACAACTGCCATTGGACAACCAGCTTTTGCAATCACAGGTGCGAAAAAGAGACTTCAGTGCTCTAACAGTTCTGCAAAATGAACAGGTGAGACGCACTGCCAAACCTCTCAAAAGCAGTCACAGACTTTGCAATGTTCAATGCATTCATTTATGCATTTTAGTTTAATAATTTTAAGACAATATTATGAAATGCCACCCAAGTTTGTCTGCATTGAATAGTTTTGTTGCCTAAAATCAAGATAAGAAAAATTCAGACAATATGCAGATTTAATAGAGATGAAGGGAAGAACAGCTTTACTGAGGAAGTCCTGTGATCCAAAGAGAAAAAGAATAACAATTTCTCTATATTTATAACCTGATTAGTTACCATCCATCATACCGTCCAGCCAAAGTCTATCTAACACTTAATGTCCCTTAAATGCCCAACGAGAGTCTCCATTATTACCTGCGCCCATCCAGGACTTGCCCCCCCCCCACTTCCGAGTTTGTCCAGGAGACCTAAGCCTGTGTTTTGTTTTGCTACTCATTTATCTATACTAAAGAATGCTAATATCTGAACACAGGCCTCTGTGAGCCCTTAGTTTCCAAGCTACCTAGCTAAATTAAATTTCCAAAAATACATGGTATACCCCTCAAGACATCAGTTTCAAATGTTTGGAAGATGACTGCAGTGTTCCTCTCTGGTTACAGTGAAGAAAGGAAGACTGCAGGAGGAACAGCTGGTAATATGCATATCATCTAGAACTGAAAAATTTACAATTTGTTCTGGTAAGCATAGATTTTTACCAGTATTTTAGGTGACAAGTCCCAACACAAGAACTTGAGTACAAATTTTCACTGGAACAACAAAGGCTTAGACGTGATACTGACTGCTTTGTGTTGTTCTAAGAAAAATACAAAAGACCATTTATATGTAAACACTTAAGGAAATGAATACTATGAAATCATGAAATTAATTGCTGAATTCTACATTTCACTTCTCAGATTTCAACAGCACCTTCTCTTGAAGCTACCAAGCCATGTAAAAATTTGTAGCTATCATCAACAGAACTTATTCCCATATAAAAGACAGAACTATTTCCCATTATGATTTCCTCCTGGAAATACTCCCTACAGGAAGACAAACATATGGCAAATGTGAAAAAGTTAATTGGCTATATATTGGTTGTAAAAGTTAATTAGCTGCATAGTCTTTCATATATTGGTATTCTAACAATTTACCTTCAGATGTCAGAACTGATTCTTTCATTTTCCTAGGCCTGTTTCCTCAAAATTAGCTTTCAAGAAAGTTTGATGCAATAAACAGATCTTTCTGTCCAGAGACTGCATGCACCTTATAAGTGGTATGAATTTTTGAAAGGCCAGTCAAAAGCTAACTTGGAAAAAATGCAAGTTTTAAGCCAAATCAGATTCCTGAATCAATTGTCTGAGCACACAAGCACAGGGGCTCAAGAAAAGAGAGGGGAAGATAGTGTCAGACATGATTTGTGTGGCCTTAGCCTTCCAAGAAGCCTGAGTTTAGTTCTTCTTATATTTTGTTTTTATGACTACTACACTTTTTAGCTTCCTGTGCTCAAGCTTAAATTTGTCTGTTATCTGGGCTTTGAGCAAGCTCCAAAACACAGTGTATGGGGGAGAGTGGAGAGTTTCAGTTCTAAAGATCCCTTAGGACAGTGCATCAAGGGCCACATTAAGATGCACAAACACCTGGTAATGACCACAGACACACTCAGTTTCTACTTCTCATACTGCCTACAGATACAATACACAGCTAATATAAGGCAGAAAACCAGCAAAGTTTTTGGTCCAGCAGAACAAAGTAGAATTTTGAATTTCTGGCTAGCTGAACTGTTGTGGGTTGAAAACAAAGGTTCTGGCAGCTAAAACAGTTTTTTTCCCTTTCCGTATGTGTCCGTGTCCCGTTCCACCACCCACCCCCAACCCCCCCCCAACACTGTCTTTCCCCTCCATTTTTTTAGGGACAGGGAAAGTGCTCTTTTTAGGGCTTTTTGGAGGTTTTTTGAAGGTTCTTGGGAGGTGGGGGGATCGGGGCTGTGTTAAATTCTCTCCTGTGTGTTTGAGGCGGGTTGCCGTGGGGATGGCAGCAAGTGGGGGCGGGGCCACTCCACCACGGCGTGGGCCTGCCGGCTCCCATGCGGCTGGAAACGGGGTNATAAAACAGCGAGTGAGGCAGCCATCTTTCTCTTTTGGGACCGGCAGAGCTTGGGAGAACATTTCTGCTCATCTCAGTGCCAAGTTTTTTCAGTGGTACGGGCCGATCGGTGACTCCAGTGACAGCGGCATGGGCTGAGGACCACATCTTTCCATCAGCAGTGGTATTTCCTTATCCGGGAAGGGGAGGGTAGGGGCAGGGATCCTCTAATTTTTACAGTGTCTTTCAGGAGGCTCCGGTAAAGACCCAGCACTACCCTAGTGCTTCCCCGCATCAGCCCCTAGCCCCGGAAAAGCTTACTGTGTCTGTTTTTGTGTTTTATTGTCAGTTTTCTGTGTGCATAAAATAAACCTTGTTATTTGCTTTTTTTGTGTGTGTTGCTTCTATTGGGTCTCTCTTGTCAGTACCACGCCTCCTAACCATGACATGAACAAAAACTGTACCATGCTCTCTGAGAGTCCTCTTTTTATGCTTCTGTGCAGAGTTGCTTATGTGGGAAGATGTGGATTCCACTGAAGATGCCAGACACTCAAAAATCAGGTGCCATATTGCATAACATTATGCCTTAAACCCTTAAGTTTAGATCCTACCGTAGTCTAGAGTCCAAATTTTGCTACAAGGTCAGTGCTTCTATGTTTGGTACATTGCTGAATGTCTTACTGGTCAAAACTCTGGGCAATGCCAACAAACACTGTCAAGACAGAACCCAAGACCTTAACCCTTGACCATGTATGGCACTTATATGTTAACTTATTCCTTCGTGTCTATTACAGACTGCTCCAGCTAGCTGTTTCCAAGGCAAAGCTACTGTAGAGACAGATAGAATCAAGGATCTGGAGGCAAGACAGGCTGCATCAATTTGCTTTGAAGTCACTATAAAATATTATAATAATTTCTTATAACAGTGTTTCTCTTTTACATACTAGAGCCTCTGGACCTGCCAGTGAGGTCACTGAGATCTTCAATTAGCAAGAAATGGACAACCTTGAGGAAGCCTGGTAAAATTAGATCTATAGGAAAGTCCTTTACTTATGTCTCTTTTGAGAAAAGGAAAAGTAGAAAGGGGACTACAACGAAAAAGAATGAAATAATTTTTGTATTTACAGAAGTTTTTTATGCAGAAAATTTTTTTTTATTCATTACAGTAGTTATGAATTTAATGTGCTCATGCTACTCCCATGTGGAAATTCTGGTGAATAAGGCCTTAGAAGACATCTTGTCCGTGTCAGAATATGCACTACATCACGAAACACTCTTTCTGAAGCCAGGTAACTAATTATTTCAGAAGGAAAAAACTCTGGAGGTTACCAGTTCTTAATTTGGAATTGATTTCAACTTTCATCAAAGACAGAACTTTGTTTGTCATAAAACTTGTAATATTTAGTAGAAATTTCCCCTCACGAGTCTTCACTTCTTCAACTTCATGAGTATAATTTCTTATACTGTTGATACATGCTTCTGCAGTTACATCCTCCCATCATAATCTGACAGCTCAAAGACTAAGCATCTTTTCCATTTCATTAGATGCCTTAGTTATCATGAAACAGAAAAATAAATGACTATCAGTAAATGATTACCCAGCTCTTAACACCACTGCCTTTAGTCTCATTTACCTGGGTATCAATTTCATGATGAACATTTTTTGTAGATTTTAATTCCTTTTTCTATGCAGATTATTCTCAAAGAAACAGTAAAATTTCCTAAAGCATGTTAACTCTGTTTATTTCTGCATACTTGAAACAATTCTCCTTGAATCTTATATACAATCCAGTAGCTTTTAAATCAGAACTTACATAGCCTAGAAAATCTTGCTCTTTTACCGCTTCATTGGCAAAAACTGGAACAGTGTAAAATAATCTTGTGATGGTCAAACAAAGCATTGGCCTGTTTGTTCAATCTGCATTTGTCTCTGACAGAGACCTGATGTGCTAGACTAGAAATAGCTGAATAGACAGACTAGGACCAGCATCAAGAAAGTCTTTTCAACTCAGTATAAGACAAATTCTTCTTAACTCAGTATAAAGCAAATTTTAAAAGTCCAGGTGCAAAATTAAGAGCTGCCCATCTCTAAAAGCATTTAGATCTGGGCACTTCTTTGTCCATGTCCAACTGTTTCACCATAAAGTTAGCTTTGCAGCAGCAGCAGTTTAGATCCCTGCAAACCCGATAAAGTAGATGTGCTTTGAGCACACCTAGTAAATATATCCTACTAAAGGCAAATTATTTTCTTTTCTGAATACTAAGAATGAATACACCCATTATCTTATCAAGTAGATGTAGGTGATCTAGATTCCTGTCCTGCCTCAGACTAAGTAGCCATAAATACACATCTTAAGGCTCCTGTTAAAGCACCAAGACATAAACCAGTTTCCTTTCTATGTAGTAAGGCTCTGGTAGCATGTGTTGAAGAATATAAAGTTCCAGAGACCAGAAAACAAGTTAATCAATGTGTTCACTGTGAGATGAAGCTCTAATTGCTTTTAACCTGAGCAGGGAATAAAATCCAGGCCTTCTGTTTCGTAGTTGAACGCTTTCTAACTTTGTAAACACATCCTGAAAAGTGGAAAGTGTGTCACTGCTAAGTTCTCCTGATCCTTCATCAGCTCACTGGAGTCTTTCAGCAAATAGTCATATATGTGGTTCCCAGGCTCTGGATCCTAAGTGGTGAATGCGTTCATGTTGGTTTTTTTTCTCTTAATCTTGATTTCCTAGAAACTGGTGACTTCAAAGAATTGGGATTTCAGATAGAGTAGTAGCCATTAGCTACCTCTAGACCTATCACTGTATTAAACATCGAATTTTTAAACTTTTTTTAATGAGATGGCTGTATTAAGATTTTCCTTCCGAGTTCCTATCCAGTTCCTATCCTGAGGAGAGAACAGGCTGTCAGAGCATCAGCCTCCATCTCTGGGAAAGATGAATTCAAGGGGTATTCCATGGTAATACAGTGCCTGAAAATGTGACTAACAGTCTTTCTGAAAGAAAACCTGTCTTTGTAACTTATTGATGTGTTATTATCAGAAGTTCTCTCTCTCTGTCTTGATCTTAGTCTGTGACATTTGGTTCCTCTTCCTAGTCCATCACAGCTATACCTTGAGGCCATCCCAGATGGTGCATGCCATGTCCCTTTTCCACAGACTGGTTTTTTTTTTGATGGGAAGAAGGAGTTGCACTGTTTTCAGGTGAGATCCCCAGCCTGGACAAAAGGATTAAAACCATGATAAAGGCACAAAGTCTACCAACAAGGAGCCTAGTTAGGACCCTTACAAAGCACTGATTAAAACCCCTCAAACAACAACCAAAAAACAACACAGAAAACCCCCCAAACCCCTAACAACAACCAAAATGCAAGTCACTATATCCTGAGAATGTATGCAATATTGTATGTAAACACGTCCCCTTTAACTTTAAGTAAAAGCCACCACCTACCCTACAGATGTGCAGAGAGATCCTGTACACCTTTCTTTTATGAATTGCTCCTCACAAACCTACTTGGAAGAACCTCAAAAACGCTAAAAGCTGCCCACTATATTTAGATAATCTGTATTTGCATGTGTCCATATTTTCTTGAAGAACCAGAGGCTGGTTCTATCCTTCTGGTGAGTGATGTGGAAGATCTTGTGGGTTTATCAAATCAATCTGGACATGTCCAATGTGAAGGACAACTCTCCTTCTTCAGACTGGTTGAAGTCCCCAGATACTATTAATTATATAGACTTGTAACTAATGTCAGGGTCTTGAGAGAAGCTTTTCAACACTTCACATGCAACCACAGATTTTATCAATCTTTCTGCCGCTGGTACACATTTATAGAGAGCAACTGAGCCTCATTTCCAAATCAGACAGACAGACAGGCAGGCCTAAGATTATCTAAAAAGTCCACTATAAAATATCATGGAGCATACTGGACTTGACAGTAAGGGAGAGAGATGTAGATTAGAAATGTTTCCTGAACAAACCAGAAACTGTGTCATGAGGGAGTTATCAGTAAACATTTCTACATTTTTTTGTTTTCCTGGAACATAACTGAAGTTAGTAATGTTAGATACAGCTGGTCTAATGCTTGGAGATTTTGACAGTATGAACTTCAGAAAGCTGCCAGCAAATGCTGGGTCTGATATTTATTTTCATGCCTCTAAGACCAAGTATAACAGAGCCATTGATCCTTGATGATTTTGCATATTATGGATAAACATGATCTTATTATAAATTTCAGTTTCTTTGGCTTAGCTGTCTTTCCACAATGGAAGCTGATCTTTGCTGTTTAATATACTTTTGCTGTTTATACTTTTCCATGCTATGTGCATTGGACAGTACAACTGCAGATACTTGAATCACTGAAAAACAGGTCATCCCAGTCATCCAGCTATAACTCTGAAAATACAACTCATATTTTTGTCGAGAAACACTTACATATTCTTACATCTGAGAAATTTATTTGTTATAATACCATTACTTTCCACATTGTCTTTTTTAACTCCTATTTCATTGTTTCATTGGTAGACAGTAATGAAGTGGTAAGCAGCGTTGAACAGAGAGTCCTTAGGCTTACATCTCATAATCACTCAAAGAAACATATTTAGATCTAATTCTATTCTTTACTGTCTCTAACATGTCTTTCAATGCAGACACGTCTTCCAAATACATATGTAAATATAATGGCAGATATATTGATCCTCTGTTCCAAATGCTAATGTTCTATAATCACTGTAAGAAACCTGTTTTGATTGTGTCCCGGTTTGAGACAATATTAAGTGTTATCTATGGACAAGAGACACATAGAAAAGGCAAAAATTTATTGAATGTATGGGGGATTGTGAGTATGGATGGGTGTAATTACTCTGTTACAGCTGTCAGAGAACGCTGTGTGCCAGCCAGAAGGGATCCTGAGGGAGACACACCATGTGCAGAGCCGGGAAGGGAAAAAATGGAGGGCACTGAGCTCCCGGACAAAAGCCCCACCTCGCAGTGGGAATGGGCTAGCAGCACCTCGTTCAGGGGGCTGAGGAGGAGGAGGGGGGGCCCCAGAAAACGCAGAAGCAGCTTAGAGGTGAGGGCACACAAACCAGGAGCTCCGGTGGAGAAGCTACAGTGTTTCAGAGGCTGCGGTGTCTGTGAAGAGGTTCTTCTAAGGGGTCTTCTCAGCTAGAAAACAGTGCCGACCCTAGGAATCCATGGGGAGAGGTAGGGGACAGTAGGATCCATGTTAGTCTTCTGAGNGGGGACAGTAGGATCCATGTTAGTCTTCTGAGCAGGCAGTGCTGAGAAGGAGCGCCCTGCTCTTTGCTACAGAGCCGAAGAAAAAGAGAGCGAGCACCGGTTTCCTCAGGTCTTTATAATCCCGGTCCCTTCCCAAAGCTCTCTGCATGGCCTGAGGGGCTGATGGGAAACCGAGGCAAAGAGGTATCGCCTTTACAACCCCAGTCCTCTCCAGGGGTCCCATCCCCTTTCCCAGGTATCCCCCGGCCACCAGAGGCTGATGGGAAACTGAGAAAAAAGGTCATCCCCTTCCTAGCCCAGCTGACCCTGTCCCTTAACCACAATGGAGAGGGGAAAGGAGTTATTTTTCTTTTTTGTCTTCTTCTTCAGTCCCCCCAAGCCACTACAGATAGGAAAAAAATCTCTGCCACCCCTGATTCTATTTGGGGCGGTTATTCTGGGATGGTTTCTCAATTCAAGACAAAAAAAAAAAAAAAATCCAAAATATCAATATTTCATCGATGTCTAAATAAAGCACTTTCAGTCTAACAAAAGAATGTGCATATGCAGACTGCAAAAAAATGAAAGAAAAAAACATGATTTCAATTCTTGTTAGCTTGACAAACTGAAAATAAGTGACTCTCAAGCTAAAATTGTTTACATATAAGCTGAGGGTAAAATCAGTGCTGGACTGTGAGTAGCAAAAACCCAGAAACTCAGAACTAATTTGTTTTCCATAGTGGAGGAAAACGGAAAATTGAAATAAGGTGCAGCTTATCATAAGGACAAACTTGGTTTTAATTCTTTTATTGTTTTTCTTTTACTGAGATACACAACTCTACCACTCTGTTTTAAACCTGCTGACCTTAGAAGCTCATAAGATCATTGCAGCAGACTACTTTTTTTTAATTAAAACTCATTGAAGTAACTTCTTTGACAAGAAATTGGTATCCACTGGTACCAGCAAGGCTCTGTTTGGAAACATAAAACTGTCAGATATAGAAAGGAACAACTTCCTTGTTGCTGTATTGGTTTATCATTCTTTTCATTTATAGCTTTGTGAAAAACTTGTTCTACTTGTTCATACAAAAATAAAAATAAAATTCCTAGGTTACATTTATGAGACTACACATTTGAGATGAAGGGGCTCAAGCTGTGCCTTGTACTTTTCTTGTTTAAGGGTTTTGGGAGTTTCAAAAACTGATCCAGGAACTCAAACTCAATTTTGCAAATAGTTGTAGCACACTGCTGATGCAAGTTTGGGTAGCTGTTCACTGTGTTATGCACAGTGTTTCTTCTCAGCTCTTTCAAATAATGACATGATAACTCCTGTATATGTCATATTTTTTTCTTTTTTCTTTTTTTTTTTTAAATGAATAGGGAATTTGTAAAGCTAAAATAACAGATATAAGGGAGCAGGATAGTAAGTTTGATTTTGAAGGTCACTCATATGGTCATTATATATGGTCATTATATTTCAATGATGTGTCTTGATTTTGAAACTTTGATCCAAATCTTCAAGGGAATGAAGACTTTGTACAGATTTTGTATTTTATGAAGGGCATCAGCTTATAGTTCAAGATTCAGCCACCAAAATCATTACTCTTTACACAATTTAACACATATGCATAAAAATTGATAGTTGAGTTAAATGTTATCTCCTAGTTTTCTGCACTTCCAAATGAAGGTGATGCATGAGTATACAAGCTGGCAAACTTCTGTGAATATTCCCTGATGAGTTTGTTTGGTAAATCTATTGAATTCCTTCAATATAGCTATTTTTTTTTTTGTATTTTTCTTCAGGAAGGAGGATATTACTACATACTGAACTCAGAATTCTGATGTGTTCTGGCTGCTGTAAAGATTTGGTTTACTTTATTTAAAGAATAAACTGTACTTATCCCTTTGGAAGATGGGTTTTGTCAAAGAACTTGCAGTGACTCAAAGTCAATTCCAAATGGGAAGAAAATTAAGATTTAAGGCGATTTTAAGATTCATTTCCTGTATATACTATCCCTGCACATTACAAAAGAAATTGTAAAGGTTTTCTCATTTTTTATATAGATTCAATGTTTATAATGAGGTTTTCTGTTTTCTAAAGATAGACTCAGGCTAATCAGTTTGCTGAAGTTTAATTTATTATATAAATTTTGCATATTTGGGTACTATTTGCATAAACAATGGAGCTCCTATTATCAGCTTTTCCACAAAGATTACAAAAATACTAATTAATCTAATTTACATGAGGATAAAGATAGTTATTTGAGCTTTTTTAAATTATAGTAAAATTCATTTTTTAAAAAAAGAAAATCACCATGTACCCTTACAGAACTGTGTTCTAGTAAATATTGTTGTTTGAAGTTGTCAAGATAGGGCTGAATTCCCTCAAAACGGATTATTCTGTGATTATGTTCCGTGGATATTAACTGATACCATGACCCATTCAGCTGAAAATGATATCTTGGAGTCCTGAGCACTCTCAGCACTATAAATAGCCTCCTCTTTAGTTTTATATTCTCCCATGCATGCTTATAAATGAAAAATTAGTGGAACAGGTTAACTCCACTGCCATGTTTGCCTTTGAATACTGAATTCCTCCTTTTTTCTTTTTTTTTTTTACTTTTGTCATTCTGGATATCACTATACTCATGTTTTCTTTTCCAAAAAGGAAATGCAAGGCTATATTAAAATTTGTGTGAGTGAAAAAGCAGGATTCAGTAGATTTAAATCCATAGATGATTAACAGGTACATTATTTGCATTCAGCATCACTGTAGTCAGTGAGCTAAAGGGTTTCAGAGAGAGTGAAAACAAAGTTCATACCCAAAGGATTGCTTCTCCTAGTACTAGCAATAATAACCCTGAGTTTTATCCTTAGGCAACTCACATGGAGGGGGCAGGGGGGAAGGAATATATAAATTATTTACAACTATTAAACATTAAATGATAAAAGGTTTTGTTTTGTTTTCCAGAGGATATTAGGTGTCAATAAAGCAACAAAAAAGGAATAATAGCATATTTGCTGTATTCTCCTATTGGCATCCAAATTGAAGGGAAAGTGGCAAGGACAGAATTTCTATAGATTCCCTGTGAGTAGTTACTTGAGTTATAAATGTAGGCAAAAATTAATATAATCTATTCTTCTGTTACAAGTGATACAACTTTTCCCATTGTCACATTGTCTTATGATTTTATGGGTCTTCTCATTGCTTTCCTTGTATAATAGAATCACTATATCTGAGTAAGTAAATTTTCCTGATTTTTTGCTATTGCTGCATCTCATAGATATGAAGGAATTTACGTTTTATCATGATGTAGATATGCACTAGTCAGTTGCAGCGGGATAGCTGCATCCATTACTACTTGTGGCACCAACTACATGTGCCTTAGTGGTCAAATTTCCTTGCTTTTGCAACCAGAACAAGATCTCACAGTTACCTCACTTCTGGGTCACACCTTGTGTACCATCTCTTGTACTGTACTGTACATCCTCATGGTTACTGTGATGGTCCCGGTCTGGCACCTGGGATTCTTCAAGGAAGCTGGAACAGACCGGAGGGACAACTTTCCTAATGCCAACAGAAACAAGGTTTTCCAAGGATGTCAAAAGAAGTCAAAAGAGAGTGGCTGTCTTATCTTTCCTTAAAAATGAACTTGTTCTTTAGGCAATGTTCTTTTCTGCCCAGACTTGTTCATATGGCATTCTGGGCAATTAAGCATGAGTCGCCTCAGTCTTTGACTTTTACCTTGACTTAAAATACATCAAACATGTTTTCTTGTATGGATCTCTTCAACCTGCAGTTTACAATTCCTGTTCATTTCCCAAACTTTCTGTGGACTTGCTCCAACACCATGTGCAGTTCCATGACATGGAACTTCAGAGGTGCTGCAGCCTCTTACCAGTTCCCTCTGCCCCATCCCAAATCTTCCCAGATTCTTTTCTTTTGCTGGCATTATTTCAGAAGAAAAGTGAGGAAACTAGTTTTCAGCAGGAACGGGACCCTGAATAAATAAGTATGCTGCATTATTTCTGATGAACTAATACTTAGAGGGGTAGGAGATAATGGAAGAACGATCAGGCTTTGGCAATTGCAATTATGTTGCAAATGAACTAGTTTTCAAGTTAATTTTTCCTGTGGCATTGTGGAACAGCTCCATGTTTATCAAGAAACTACCCTCTTATTGTTAAAAATTATTAATGATTTTTCATTTAGTTTAATGTTGAATGAAAAAAGCTAAAATTACTTTGTTTTAGAATAAATAGAGATTATTTTATTAGAATAAAATGGCAGCAAGGATTTTGAGATATTCTAAGATTGGCTTTATTTATAATCAATGCTTTTTCATGCAGCAGATATATTTTAACATTCATGTGTTGTATAAAAACTTATCCCTGAAATGTCTCAATTTGCTTATTGGTCTGCCATTTTGTTTCATTTTTTAAGAACCTCTGTGAAGTTTCAGCCTGGACTACATGAGAAAAACAAAGCATTTGAAACCAAAATAAGAAGATAAATAATATACTGTCTAATACCAACAGGGCAAAATAAAATTCTGATTCAGTAAGATTAGTTTTCTCCTGTTATTTTTCACCATAGTTTTATTCATGCTTTCATTGATTAGAAGTTGAAATTTCTCTGCATTATACGCTAAGATGAAAGGACCAAAAGGAAGAATCCTACATTTGCCATGATTTTTAAATAGTATTATTCGAAAAAAATAACAAACCAATCAACCAACCAAGAAAAAGTAACAATGAAAAAATCCCACAAAATCACAGCTCCATGACTCCTTGGAGGAACTATGAATGTCTTATGACTGTCTCATGTAGCTGGGGTTGGGGTTTTTTTAATGCTAAATTATAATGCTCTGGGAGTTTTGTCTTGTTTTGAGCCTGAAGGTTGCTGCAGGATATTACAGCAGTAACCAAGGGAGGTTAGACCTTCAGTCTGTTCTCTAATACTCTCCCGACAATCCTGATGTTGTCAGACATTCCTGGGAACTTGTCATTACCTATGTCAGTTGGGTTGCAAATGCTCTCAAGAATGCAAATTCATTATGTTAGCAAGTAACACTCTGCTTTTGAGTGTGGGCAGTACAGTCATGACTGTCCCTGAGCAGCAACTGCACGGAGAATTACTAGAAGGCTATGAGATATTAAAATTTTCAGGGATGAAACAGCAACTATGTAGTCTGAAAGCCAGAAAAAATGCTTTGGTCTTTGAAGGATAAGCATGGTCAAAACTAATAAAGCAAGAACAAAAGTCTTAATTTTACATTGTATAATGCCTTAATTTTCATTTGCTTAAAAGGGAAAAAAAAACAAAAACAAGTGAGAAGAGGTCCAAAAATTCCCGATTCAAATGAATTATATAAAACTTGAAGGTTGATTAGACCATGAGAAATAAGGTGCATGTAAGTTTTTTTAAGTACTAATAGAAAACGACAAAATAAATACAAAAATTATTTTATGAATAGTCTTCTAGTCTTGAAGGCATGAGGCATCCTTTAGTGCCTTATTTACTGATTTTCATATGATAATTTCATGCATGCAATGCATAACTTGTACACGTGCATTTGCTTGGAAATTAGGCAGAAACCACATTGTCAACTCATTGACAAGTTATTTCTTACAACTTGGTATATGCTGAGGTAGCTGCAAGTGTGGCAGCCAGAGTGAACCTTGAGCTCTATAAAAATCATTGGTGTGTTTGATTTACAAAGTCTGAGAGGCTTTACTGGCTGTAATGAGATGATTTAATAATGTATGTTTGCAATTATAAGCATGAAAAACATAGCTTTGTGTTTTCAGGTTTCCCACCTGTCCCAACGAAAAATCAAGTCCTTGGTTTTACTTGTTACAGATCCCCTGCATTTTTACAGAATTTGCATTATGCAAGTAGGTCACTGATAACCTCAAAGTTTCTGGGCTGAATGCTGTTCAAAATTGCTTTTGAATGCTGTTGTGTGAATGCAAAATGGAGATACATTTGAAGATATGTGATTTGCTAACGGGATTTGGAGAAAATAATGAAATTATATTGAACTAGATGCTATACTGCATGAGATTTTTTATTCTCCCTCTCCATGAGTGAAATAAGCTTGAATGGTCAGCATGGTAAATTATCTGAATGAACTAATGTTAAGTTTCCATTAATTAAACTACTTCATAATTTTACCTACTGATTTTTATTAAGGTCAGCTCATATTTTTCAGTGTTGTTTGATTAATATTCTATTTCCTTGCTTACTAAATCAACTCTGAACTCTTAGTAAAAGGAAGTATTTCAAAGTATCCTGGTTATATCTCTTAAATCCCCCTAGCCTATTTAACTGAATCCACAATGTATTTTATGTCAATAAGTGACAGTCTTTAGAACCTCACAATACTGTCAAGGATAAAAAGTTGCATGGATATGAAGTAAATTGATTTGAAATATTTTTCTGTTATGGGAAGAATGAGTTTCTGGTCTTTCTCTCAAGGGTTTGCTTCTGTGTGTTGTCATGCTACCGATGTATTTTTACATTATGTACTGCCCAGTGAGATGTTTTCTGTTATCTTTTATTACTGACTGTAACATAGCAAGGACTCAGTTAAAATTTTATCATGTCAGACTGTATCAGGTGAGTGAATAGTCTCTTTGTTGGTTTTGTTGTAATGGCCACATATTTGAACCCCAAATGGTAAGAACAGGATAAAAAAAATCCCAGTCCCAAAGAGTATTGAATATTGTCTGAAAGAAAGTGTTGTCTCAAAAAGCAGAGAACCTGAGGCTGACTGAGTGGTTCAAGTCTATCCCTTCTGGGCAGACAAAAGAGAAGTGGTGCTTTTTAGGATAATGAGGAGTAGATGTGGAAAGATGAATACCATATTTTCTGATTTAGGGTTATTGATCACTCTAAAAAATCTTTTATATATCACACTACTGTTCAGCTACTGGACTGTTTTGCAAAACTATATTCCATGAACTGACTAAACTGATAAAACCTGCTTTGTGAAGCATAAGTACTTGTTCTTTTAACCTATTATTTTTACCTATTATCTTTCACTCTGAAAAGGTAAGTACCTTAATATGTGACACATTAATACAACCTGATAGTGAAAGATGCAGTCACAGAGATTACAGCAGGGACAGACACTGCCTTGTGGAGGAACAAGTTAGTGAGGTAGGATATCTGTGTCAAGAGGATGCTCCCTTTGCCAGACGACTCAGGGCAGGAGAAGATAATGTGTGGTACAGAGCTTTTGGCGGGAAGAGGAATTTTTCCCTCTCCCACTCTAATGGCTATGGTCTATCATGTTTTCCTTCTGCTTGGCATTTGGTGACAAAAGAAGAGCTGAGACCACTTGCTGGCTATGTGTGGAAATCCAGCTTACATAAATTATGATACATCCACTACAGTGGAGTGCATGCATGAACCCTTATTTTTATCCAAGGTTTCCTGGGTAGAAAAATGTGATGCAGTCCCACTGTCTGCTATCTTAGCAGTCCTTTTCTTTGTTCCTACATTGTTGGGTTGCCACCACCTCTTTCTTGAAAGCATGATCAAAGTTTGGGTTATTTTACATTTGGGTTGTGACACTAGGGAACTGGAGAAGAACATCATTTTGGGAGGGCAAGCTATGCTGGTGACCCACAGAGTGGAAAGAGCATGAAAACAAACAGGGTGGGAGTAAATATAATTCCCTCTGTTAATCTTCACAATTAATCTTGAGGCAGAGTGAGATATATGATTACATCCTCAGTAAAGCAAAAAAAGAGACACTTAAGAAAGATTTAAATATCTAAAAAGCCATGTGTAGTGGAATTTGTCCAAATTCTCCAAAGTGTACATAATATGAAGACAAGAAAAACCACCTTTTGTAAATAACACTAAAAAGTGGGATATCTCCCAGAATAAACCGTGCCAGGCAAAAGTATAAGAAAAGACATTGAACAGGGGGGTTTTTGCATAACAATCACTTTGTAACATGCTGGACTGCACAGATACAAAAAACAATGCCAAGAGCCTTCTGCTGCTGGGGTCGTGTTTTCAGTCACTGATGCTCCCACCTGCTCACTGTAAGCATGTCAGAGGACCTCACTGTCAAGTGGCAAATACATCAGGGAAAGAGAATGGATTTATATTCACCCTAATAAATCACACGCATGTGAAACATTATGTTTTCTGTCTGTAAACAGGACTACTAGGTTCACTGACAGTTTCTGCTCCAGCTCAATTATATGTAAATAAATTCTTAAAAAAGTGAATGCAGGAATGAGTGATGCCACTGTAAAATGTATGTTCTCTACCTCCTGTGTCACACAGATGGGAAGTAATCATCGAGACTTGTTCCTGTGTTGGAACTCTGAATGATTTGTAAGCTGGGAATCAGTATACTAAACCACCTCAGATAAGTTATAAAATTGAGATGATTAAATACTATGTACTATTGTTGCTTTCTTAAAATAGGTTTATATTTGTCAGTAAAACTCTGTCCTATTCCAGCATCTGCAGAATTATGCTGTGACTTAAAGGGTCATTATTCTACCACCTACAGAGTGCTTTTGCTCAGAGATCACGTGGGTTGAGATGATAAAAACATATTCTAACAATGAGTGTGTTAGAGGAACATTCCTAATTCAAGGATGCTAAAAGTTTAATCAAAAGAACATCTACCTTAAGCACTTCCTTTTCAAAGAAGATTATCTCCTTCTTTGTTTTCTATGAAGGTCTAGTAAAGAAAAGTATTTATTCATTGTGTACAGTATTATTTTTGAGAAATAAATATCTTTCTATTTTCCTCCTTTTATCCAAGGTTTTGAGTTTCTGCTGTGAATATTCATTTTATGTATTGTCAATCGTAATATTAAAATGGATATTTTATTAGTCTGTCAGCATACTCCTTCTTAGAAATAGTGTCTTGAGTGAATTTAAAGCAGTTAGTTTTACAAAGGGTTTTTCTTCCTAAAAAGAGCAGCTATCTTTGGTTGTTTTTTTTTTAGCTGATGGAGATGAAATTTATATAGCTATGTCTTACGGTTTGTGGCATTCACAGAACATCATATATAGGAAAAACAGAAAGATAACTGGTATGATGAGGGGTGGCCCCCAGGAGGAACATTAGTTCCACCTATATTACATGCAGTCTTTTCCTTCACAAAGTACAAGATATTATAACAGATATTGGAAGTTTCATATGTGGAAAGAGTATCAGTTTTGTATTTTGTGGATGTTTTGGCTGAAAATGTCAAGCTTCACTCATCAGCTACAATAGCTAACACTCTGGATTTGCCCTTTTGGAGATTAAGATGTATTTTGTGGCTTAATAGATATGGGGTCACAGAATAGGTCACTAATGTTTTGTTAACAATCATTTAAGCTGAGGTCACTGTCTTCCTTTTTAGAGACTTTGTAAACATCATGTTCTCCCGTTGAGCTTAAATATTCTAGCTCCTTCAGAAAGTAGCTATCATGTAAAATTCTTCAGGTGCTAATTCTTCACCCAAGATTTGCTAGCTACAGAACAGCTCACCTACTGCTAAACTAATACCTTCATAAATATTTCCCTGGTACAGGGCTGATGGTTATTTTACACAGAATATTTTTGCAGTTACCACTGTCAGGAAAGATAGGGTCTGATTAACACTGGTCACCTTTGCTGGCTGGATCTTTAATCACAGACTCTGCAATAAACAGAAAAATGTAATCAATAAAATTGCAGATACTATGAAGAAATATTAGGTGAGGACTAAAAGTCCATTGATAAAATCTGGTGATTATTTCTCATCAAGACTTTAGGCTGTTATCTTTTTTACCTGTAGTACTACCCAGCAGCACTGAGTGGCAAATTATCAATAAACACTGAAAAGAAAAAAACACCAAAGTAGTTCCTCTAATTTATGTTTCTTAAATCTTAATTTATTCACTTGATATATCTTTTTTTCTGTACTTACTTATTCTGTTCTTTACTATGGGATCATTTGGTAGACAAATGAGTTATGCACATTAATTTGAACTTTGCATCATCCCTCATTATAATTTTATTGTAACTTACTTATTTTAAGTAACCACATAACTTAAAGCCTTTATAGAAAATGATCAAATACATTCATTTAACAAAGAAATAACATATTTTTCTCTCCAATTAATATTTAAAATTATTGTTATTTTGACTGTTACATTACATAAATATTTATAAAACCACAATCCAATTCTCCTATGTTTTCTTAAGCCTAAATTTTCTTTTCCCTCCCTCATTTTTTTTTAAGTTTTGGTGAAAAGAAAACCTCAACCCCAAACAACAACAACAAAAGCAAAATTTTTTCCAAGTATTAGATGTGTTAAATGAGATTTTTGAGCTCCAAGTCTTGGGTTTTTTATAGAAGTTGCATGCAGCTGATGCCTCAGGGAGCATGCTTAAGATTTGCAAATTCACTCTAGCTAGATAGCTGTATAACTTGGAGTATTAAGGGCCAAGAATAGCCTGTGTTTCCCATGTTTGCATTCTTCTATATAGATAAGGGGGGTAGTAAGTCAAAACATAGAGTTAGGCTTCCAGGCCTGGAAGGGGCTGGACTGGGAGATAAGTAATAAGGGACCATCCTGTTGGGTGTTTGAGGGGCATAGGTGTAAGATGGGCTTTAGTTGGATAGTGTGATGGGTGGGCACTTTAAAGGTTATAAAGATGGAGAGATTGCTATGAGTTTCCTCTTTGGATCATCGGACATCACCAGAAAAGCTGCACTCTCCCTTCACCTCTGCAAATTGAGTGTTTGTCTCACTTCTTATCTCATTCCAGAAGGCAACACAGCTGTCAAGGATTTTTGGGGCAGCAAAAAGGATATTTCTCTTAAGTTTGATTTATTAGCCAAAAATTTAGTAATAAATCTCCCTATGCAAAAAAATGCCTTAACTCAGGTCATAATACGAAGTATATGTGCATTATATAGAATACATGTTCGAAAACTCTAAACTTAAAGTATCATTTTAAAGAAGTAAGTTTATCATTAAAATTGCCTTTGAAACCAAGGAATGACACCATTGCTCTTGATGATCTGGAACATATCCAATATTTTATTTGATTTTTTTTTGTCAGAGAGGATAAAAATATGATAAATATGTCTACAACCTTATAAATTCATGATAAACTGACATTCTGTTCTAAAACCAATTTATCATTGATGAATCCAATTTAGCAACTTAAGCATAAACTTCTCAGGGATGAGCATAACTTCTGTAAAGACACTTACAGGTATATTTGCAGTATTGAATACCTTGTCATTAATTATCTTTAAAACAATATTTTATATATTTTAATGTTCAAAACCCTTATGCTATCTCTGTAAAGCAGAATTCTTTCTTATGTTTTGTGTGCTTACTTCTGTACATACTTTGAAAACTATGAAGTAAGTCGTGGTTTTCAAATTCAGATTATCTGCTACTTTTATGAGAGCCCATAAACATATTTTTAGAAGCTTTGCAAAGGTATTTCAGGAATGAATTCAGGATGACAATGGACTTAGTAAGTGAAATCTTTCTTACCCACCACAGCAGAAATTCTACATTGCACAGTATCCATCATGCTCCCTTTCACTTCAGTAATCACACTGCATTTCTAAACACCAATGTAACTTTTATTACAAACTGACAAAAATGAGAAGATCATGTGATGGACAGATTGCATAAGGAGTATGGAAATGTGCTCTTCAGCTAAATATTTGCATGTGCCTTACATGTCCCCTGTGTTAAGCCTTATGTTATTGAGTCTCCTGCTTAACCCTTGCATTTTTGCAAGAGGCACGTGTTTTAGTATTTGAGCAATGTCCAGACTAGTAGATTATCGATACGATGCAGCAAAGCTCTGCCTCTTCTCTGACAAGATGGCATGAAGTTTTTAGCTTGCATGGAGGTTTAGTCCTTGAGTAGATGCAGACAGAGGAATCACTCAGATGTGGACAAACATAACTTCAGGGGCTCTTTGGAGCTCTTAGGCTGTAACAAGGGGGATTAGGGGCAGGAGTCTTCTTCCCTATCTGAAGCAAGGGCTGCCTGTTGGAGTGGTTTGCAATATTAGTCTCCAATAACTGGAAAGAGAGCACAGACTTAACAATGCGAGGAATGTGCAAATTCTAGCAATAACAAGAAATCTTTTTGCATTTTCCTTCACTTTTTTTCTTCATATATTTTATTCTACAGTCTGGTTAGATATCTAAGATGCATTAGTCCATTCTATATATGTCAATTTTTCTAGTTGTTAATATCCATTGTTCAGCAGCATGATTTTTTCCTATAATTACTCATCTGAATTTTTTTCTTGCTATCTGGAATTCTTCAGGAGCTAGAGTCATAAGATTTCATTAAATCTAACCTGAAATCCAAACAAAAGGCCATGGATATGTCTGCATGCATCTACTGCACATACCTAGACTCACTATGCAACTTTAGCATATCCATTCAAACATACGCAATTTGAATTCATCTAGTAAATTACAAGTAGGGACAGTATCTGTGATAAAAACATTTGCAATAGTTCTACTGAGATCAGGGTAGTTTAATACCTTTTATTTTTAACTCATGGTTTTTGGAAGAATTTGCTTGGTTTCTTGAGCTTTGCATTTAAAAATAAGTATGTGATGTAGGAAAAGTATCATGAGACTATTCTGTAGCTTTTCACTTGAAATTAAGGCAAATACAATTTACAAAAGGTTTCGTATAGTCTACATGCCAAGATACCAAGGCTCGCTTAAATTGACAAATTACCTGTGGTTTCTAAGAAGGCATTCTAAGAATCATGAGTTTTGTCAGCTGTGTATTTTGCAAATATTTATTGTGATAGGATTTATATGCATTTCAGCTTGAAAACAAGCAGCAGGAAGCCGTTTTAGGTAGGCAGAAGAACATGCTTATTAAAGAAACATAGGAAGAGTATGAGCTAATGCTTTTTCTTGAGCTGAGTCCAATCACTACATGTCCACTGAAAGACAGGAGCCAACGAAAATGTCCAGAAAGAAAAAAAAAAGACTGCATTTTAAGTGTATGCTCTTCTACACAGGCTTAAAAAAGTCCAAGTTTCAGTCATCCCAAGCCATTTTTATCATTCCAGTTTGAAAGTCACAAGAAAGGAGTCATTGCTATTTTGCTCATGACACCTTGTTGTGGGTTAGAAA
>VYZS01046246.1:7488-30250 GCA_013400695.1 Neodrepanis coruscans
TGATATCCTTAAATGTATTTCTCTCTCTTTCCTTCTACATCTTTGAGGACAACTGGGATTAATATCCAGAAAGTTGCTGTAAATTTCTGCCTAAAATCAAATGTTAGGGGAAGCAATACAAAGTTATTGCTGGAAATATGCTAGAATTATTTAGTGGTTGATTTTCCAGCACATTGAGCCCTTTCCTCCCTTCCCAGCACTATTGAAATCAATGGGTATTTTTTTTTTTGAAAATCAAATCTGGGTTAATGACTAAGGGTTTTTAAAGATGGAGCAGTTGAAGCAGTGATTACTGGGGCAAGAGGAAATCTCCTGCAGGTATTAGTCTTGCAGGACGGCAAGCCAAAGGTTACTGTGGCGCTCGCGATGTGGAACGATGATGAAATACTATGGGAAAAGCAAGTCCCCCAGCTACAATGTATGCATTTGGTGGTCATGGCTATGCACCAGTTGTGATCAATGGGTGTAAAGTCAGGGTCAGGGCTGCAGCAGCCGGAGATGCTGGTGCTTTGCAATCTACCCGGGCCCCAACTAAGGGGCTGAGTTTCCACAATTCATTTATCATAAACCAGCAATTTGCAAATGTTAGCACTTTTCCCACGCATCATGAGCCCTGATGGACTTTAATAAAGGGGGAGAGAGAGAGAGAGACAAGAAGAGAGAGAGGGAAGAGAGAAAGAAAACCTACATAATTAACTAAAGTTCTTATAATGGCTTTAATTGGGGAAATGTTACCTTTCTGGAAGTAATTGCTGTACAGGTTTTCATTCGTTTTCTAGTTTCTGGTGTTTTACGTTGGTTTCACATCAGTTAATTAGCCACTTGTCTCTCTTGGTGGGGTTTTGCACCTCTCTCTTTTACCCTTATGGCTGTGCAGAAATGATTTTGCAGTTTGCTTGACTCAGACGATCATTAATTTGGTTACTGCACTGCTTTTAAGCCAAAGCTCTCTAAAGGGAAGGGATAACAAAGAAGAATAAACTGTAAACAAAGTTGAAAACATATGAAAGTGAGAATGTGCAAAACCCTAGTGGTGCAGATTCATAAGAGCTCATAAGAGTCACTGGCAGGTGTCACCAGCCAAATCCACCCCTCCAAGCTCTGAGAAATTTCTGCTCTGGGTCTGACCCATCTCCAGTCTACAAATGGCTAGATGTGGCTGAAACAATGAAATCTATAGATAAAAGAAGGAATAAGAGTTGACACTTTTCACTAGTATCAATGATAGCATTGCTTTAACATGATTTTCTGGGTGTCTTTTCTTTCAAGGCTCGTATTCTTCTCTCAGACAGAGCAATAACAGGGGTTTCAGTGATAGGGATAAAAAATTCAGAGCTGTGATTATCAAATTTTCTCCTAGTGTTTTGGGAAAAAGTTGATCCTCTCATTGAGAGAAGAAATCGGAGAATTTAGATCAGTTTAAATTGTTTATCCTGTCTCACACAGCTCTAACAGCTCATCTACCTGTCTGCATCCCTTCCCACAGCATGACGCTGTTCTGCAGTTCTCAGGGTTTTCCTCTCTGGTGCTTTTCTCTCTTCTTGACTAACCTCACAACACTTCAGTAGTTTTCCCTTCCTACCTACCGTGTGCTCCAAAGTGCTGATAGGAACAGCTATGATTTTCTAACTCATAGATGCAGTGCCTACTAGAAATGAGGGGAAGGGGCTGGTGGGGGGAAAGCCCTTAAAATGTCACATCCATCTATTCAGCTAGTAGGAAATTTCTTCTTCTAAAACCCCTAAAGAACCACCTTGAACTGCTGGTTACATCAAAGCCAAGCTCTGTCCTTGGGACTTGGTGCCCTGAAGTGTTTGATGGCATTGTAGATTCCTATGTCACTATTGCCCATCACTTGCTCCTTGCACTATTCACCAAACTTCTCAGAAGAGCTCAGGTTTAACCCTCTTATCATTTTATAGATACTGGGCAGCAAAAAGCTAACCTTTTACAAGAAACTGAACCCTGGAGTATGTAATTTTTCACTGCATTGAAATAAAATAAATATTTAACAGATAAATGCAGTTTACACTCCTGTGTCAATAAACAAGAAAGAACAGAAGCAAAGTCCTTGTGAAAAAATTTGTAAAAATGGTACCTCCCCCAGTGCCACCTGCTCTCCTCTATTCCTTTAAGATCTGTGAATATTAGAAGTGGGAGGTGCCTACAGGAAAAAGAGACAAGGTCTAGTTCATCTCTCTGGAAGGGCTCTGATCCATGGACCATGGCACTCAGGGAGCACTGATGCCAGTCCCATGAAATAACACCACCTTGTAGCAGCCATTAGTATTAGAAGAAGCAATTGACTGCTCTTGTTGGCCCTGGGGAGGCTTCTTGGTGGCCTGGCCCAGCAGAAGTGGGGAACTGGGCTTGCACACCCCACAGTTCCCAGCAAAAATGGGCTTGTGTAGCCTAACCAGTTTGTAACCTTTTTTAACTTTAATTCAATCCTAGTATCATAAATCTCAGAAAATGTCTCATCCTTTTTCAACGTGCTTAAACCAATATTGCAGTTTGCTTAAACCTTCTTCCCTAAAAATACAGTTGTGGGGTTATTTTATTTTCTCATTTCCAAGCTTGCCACACATGCCATCCCAACCTCTGCAATTAGAGAAGCTCAGAGCAAACCCATGTTGCAAAACTAAAAAATCCCTCTGCTGTTGCTCGATTCCAAAGTTATCATCGGAAAACAACCCAAAGCATGGAGACAGCAGATGAGACCTCAAAAGCTGGCAAGACTGATGTTTCCTTGGAAATCCTTGAAGGAGCAAGTTTCGCACAACCAAATTAGTGTCTGTGCTGGTCGTGGTGCTCCTCATGTGGTGCCATTAGCACTGAGCTGAAGCATCTTCCCACTTTCTTTCCAGCTCAGGCAATGGCCTGAGGTGGTGCTGGATGTGAAATGAACCCCTCTCACATAGTAGCTGAGCAGTGCACATCTCTTAGTGCATCTTTCCTTTAACACATCTCTTTTTTTTTTTTCATGACCTACTGCCAAAATCTCTATGCTAATGTTTCTGCCACCATCGATGCCATGCAAGAAAAGTGTCTTTGTTAACACATTTAGGGCCTGCTTTTAATTTCTACAGTATTCCCTTTAATAACAATGTCTAATTAAAACATCTGTTAAAAAGTCTGTAACATTAACTTTACAGGGAGAATTTAATAGAATTATATTTGAATTGCAGCCATTTAACGGGCTTCCTAATTAGGCTGTTGAGTTTTTATTTTTTCTTAACAAAAACATGACACAAATTAAAATCAGGACCAGTTTTTTATTATTATTATTACAACACAGAGTGTGGTCAAAGAAAGGCAGGCAGTATATGATGGTGTGTGAAGGGTGAAAAAACCCAATGTAGCAGCCGGGGACTGAAACACTAAAATGCATAAAATGAAACAAATAAGAGATGATTCTTGAAAGGGGGAGGGGACCAAGAGACCAGCAGGGAAAAGATTCTCTGGCCTTTTATTTGCATGGTTTATTTTCAAACAAATCCCTGTGACTATCTCCTCATTTATCTGTCCCCATTCCCTTCCACCTTTCTCCTCTCCCTCAATCTCACTTGTTTGGATCCAAGAGTAAAGAGGGGAAGAAGCCTTGGAAAAAATTTGATTTATGCCAGGTTTGTGTTTGCCCACATTTCAGAAGCTTGAATAGGTTTGTTACTAGACACAGGTTTTCTGCAGATCCTTTAATAAAGCCGAGCTTTTTCTGTAGAACTTTGCACTGAATGACTGATCAACTTACACAAAGTACAGAAACACGGAACATTCAGTACTCTCAGAAGGAGGTTCATTCCTGGGCTTTCAAATGCAGGATTTTTCAAATATTTTTTAAATAAAAGAAACCACGGATTGAAATTTTAATTGGAGAGGAAACAGATCCTCCCATTTACATGAAAACTTCCACTGTTCATTTTTAACCTGTTCTAAACCAAAATGAAAACTAACAGGAAAAATCAGATATATCACATGAAGAAGATTTATAGCAATTGCTTTTAAATCACACACTGTAACACTCAATTTGATCACACCAGGATAAGGCATCTCTCAATTGAAACTATGCTCTTTTCACAGAACAGTGGTGATTTTCCAATGAGACAGGGTCATTTTTGTGTTCAGAGTGAGATGCAAGAAAACAATGCAGTTTTACTCTTCAGCATAAATATTTCATGTGGCTCTCAACAGATACTAAAGTGCCTGTACAAACATCTTGGGTGAAATCCTGGCCTCTGAGTTGTCAGTGATAAAACTCTTATTGACTTCAGAAAGGCCAAGACTTCATCTTTTTTCTTTAAATTGAACTTACAGTTGTAGTGACCACTGGCAAAGGGAAACTCACTTCAAAGGAAGGCTCTGACAGTTGGACACTTATCTCCCACTGAACTAAACTATTGAAATCTCTTTTTGTATCCCAAGAAAAACTGGAAATCTCATTGAGAACAAGTTCATCAAAATACTTCTTTTGTTCTTCTAATTTGCAGCAAATCCAACAAAGAATACAACTTCCCTCAAGGAATTGTCAGTATGGCATGGGCCAACCTCAGGTCGAAAGAGAAGGTTTAATAGGGAAAAAATGGCAACAAAATATTCATAACAAAAAACAAAAAAAGCATTAATACTCATTCAGACACCCAGGACAATGGTGGCAGTTTTGATCTCCTTTGCTCTGCCATAAATGCATTGATTTTCTGGCTTTTGGACTTGTAACATAGGTTAGAGTCTGTTTGGGTCTTATGGAAACCATGCAAACTCTTCCAGCCCAAATATCTATTCTTTACTGGCTGTGAGGTGTCTCTCTTCTTAACCAAACTATCCATTTCAGGCCTATATTTCTGCAGCTCACCATTCTACATGTTTTTTCTTCGCAAGGGAAGAAGCTGAACTGAACTCAAATGTAAAAAACAGATCTAGAGTCCAGGGGATAGACTCCATTCTCTACACTGACACAAAGCAGCCACCCTGTTCCTGGAACCTCCTACAGAGTCCCTCAGATGACATCCTCTGAAAATTCTTTCCTTCACAAAGATGGGAATTTGTAGGGTGATTTGTAGGCTGTTTCCCATAAACATTGGTGTTTATGTGCAGAGTCACGAGGACTCTGCAGTTGCCCCATCCAAGAATGAGCTCCAGGGAGCTTTGCAGGACAAAGTTATACACAGGAATTACCACAGGACTGTGGTCAATGTGTTTTTTGTGTACTTAGAGCCTCAGGGAATAAAGTTGTTTTGGAACAAATCCTCAAGAATCTGCTTGGGTGTTGGTGGGGAGAGGACATTTGGAGAGTTTCAAATGGCATTACACATTTGTGGAGTGGAAATTACAGTTCAGTGTGTGGGCATAGTTGATTGGACAATCTTTCAGTTGATGGGTTCTTCTGTTCAATTACTATTAAAATTCATCAAATGGAACAGAGTGGTTTTAATGCCCATAATTGTTGTACAAAATGCTCTTAATTGGTCTTACAAATGAAGCTGAAGAGCAAGATCAAACTCCATTGAAAATGAATCTGTCTTTCCACTGAAGAGTTCAAGAGTCACTTCGAAAATCCATTTCACGGGGAAGTGTTTAGCCAATTCCAATTCTGGTTCGTTTTGTGTGGCAGTTTTTATTTGCTTATTTTGGCCTCTCATATGCAAATGAAACTGCCAACTTTTGAACTTGGTTCCACGCTCCCCCCGCTTGTAAATCCAGTGCTGCAGTCAGGCAGCAGCAGGCAAATTTCAAATCCTCTTCAGGTGCATTTTTGGTGAAATGGGAAGTCTGGCACTCGGGCAATGTGAGGTGAGGGGCCAGCAGGTCTGTTCCATGCTACCTCTGGTGGAGAAGCCAGTTTGAGCAAGTCTTACCAACCTCTGCCTGGTGATTTTTGTGAGTGGGAGGGAGTAAATTTTACCTTAGGATGGTAAAAGAGGATTCAATCTGAGAAACAGGGGAATGAGAAGAAGGTGAGAATTTCGTGTGCTACTTTTGCCACCAAATGCATCGTAACCTGAAACTACAGGTGATGAGGTCCTGGCACAGGTTGCCCAGGGAAGCTGTGGCTGCCCCATCCCTGGAAGTGTTCCAGGCCAGGTTGTAGGGGGCTTGGAGCAACCTGGGATAGTGGAAGGTGTCCCTGCCCATGACAGGGCTGTTGGAACAGATCTGCAAGGTCCCACCCACTCCACTTGAATCATTCTATGATCTATGATTCTGTGATGGAACATGTTGGATTTAACCACTAGATCCAGAGTGTCATGAGCTGATATTTAACTCTGTTCTTCGTCTCTTAAAGACTCCAGACAAAATCCTCTCTCTGGGCCCTCCCCAAAGCCACCTTTTCTCTTTCTCTACCCCCCATCCCAGCCAAAAAAATTTCCTACTTTCTACCATCAATTCTGGAAAGCACAGCTTATTGTTCATGCTGCTTCTGTCAGTTCTTTTCTGCTTTGTCTACTCTCAAAGAATTAAAAAGAGGGCTCAGAGGGGATCATTCCTCTTTGTACAGTGAGTAAAGAGCTTTCTGTGGCACCTCTCCATGGAATGAAGTGATGGCTGGGGAAGAAGAGCAAATCAGAACTGAAACAGAAGGGGGAAAAAAAAAAAAAGAAAAAAAAGAGAAAGCTACATGCTACTATCCCAAATCCATTTAAAAGACGCAAATCCCTCCCTATGTTTTTGACTTGTTACCAGGGTATGTTATTCACACACGCACATGTACACAAACACACTGACTCTGTCATCATTAATCTGCTGAGGGTGTGTGTGAAAGAAATCCATCCCGGCAGCTCCTGGGGATAAGAGAGGAGCTGTGCACAAGCATTGTGTGTGTGTGTGTGTGTGTGCGTGTGTGTGTGTGCTCCCCTACGTGCCTGGGAGCAGGTAGCTGGGGTAAAACAACCGAGCCTAATTAAACTGTTAGTGTAAATAAATAGAGCAGAATTTCAGATTACATCCAACAAAATTAGGAAAAGGTCATGGACAAGGCTGTATTTTTTAAAAACCTACCAGCTCTGTTTATTAAATGTGATTGCTTCATACACAGTCAGCACTAATTGGATTGCAGGTTATTTAGGCAGGGGTGGGAGAGACAATAGAATAGGGGAGGGTGAAATGGCGTCATTTTTGTCCTAAAATAGTGTGTTAGTCAGCATCCCGATATTTTCTTTTTCTTTTCCCACACAAGCCCTGAACAAAATGTCTTGAATTTTGGTCTGGATTTTTGTTGCAGATAAGCAATTCCATTGTGGTCCCATCCTCTGGTGCTGCTTCTGGGATGTGTTTGCGTGTGCATGTACAAACAGCGTATGTCTGTGAAGCTCAGGAAAGGCCCTGATTGCAATCAAATCTGGGTTCTTCCAGATACATTTATTCTTGCCCGTGTAGGCTGAGTGGTTCAGGTGCATGTTTTAAGTCATCCAGTGAAACCATAGGGAAATGAAGGAGTTGTGTTGCCAAAGACCAGCAGTTTAAAATTTCTCCATTTTAAAGAAAGCATAGCAAGGACTTCTCTTTGAAGGGCACATCTGAGGAGGCTGCAAAGGTTTAAACAGAGTATCCGAAGCCAATGCCAAGAGATGCCTGAGACCCTTCTTTTCCCACCTGGTGACTACAGAATGAAGCAGAAAAGAGAAGCAGAACTCATCGAAGCCATGTGGGAAGGTATTCCTGCCTGTGCCTCACCTTCCTTTAATTCACAGGGCAGAAAGTCCGGCCCTCAGGGCGACGGCTGCTTTTATCTCTGCCGACCCCCTGGTATTTTGTGCTGCTCAGCACTGGGTGTCAGCGGGTTTGATGAGAGACACCCACACACTCTCATTGTCAAACAACGGCGCCCTTTCATCTCCCTGCCCAGGGATGGACATCCCTGGGGCCGCTTTGTCTTGTGGAAGAGGGTTTCCTTGACACCCCCCTCCTCCCTCTCTCTCAGTTTCCCCAATCTGGAAAAGATGAAAACAACCCCAAAGCCTTAAAGCTGAGGGTGGGTGTAGAACAGAGCCGGCAGGGAAAATCAGAGTTAATTGTTGATTGTTAATCAACTGTTAATTGCTGAGGTTGACCGGTGCTTGGAGTCTAACGTCCCCTATCCCTCGCTGTCTGGGTGACACTGAAGTCTCCTTTTGGGGGGAAAAACCTGCCTAGAAAGGGCTAGTTTCTCTCATCAGCCTGACTCCTTGCTCTGAGCTGGGCTGGGCTGGGCTGCTCCAGGCATCTGCTGGAGAAGCCGGGATAGAGCAAGGTCTGTGGAGGTACCTGTGGCACATGGTCCTGCCCTGCTGCCATAGGGTGGGGGTTCCCCCTGTCCCACTCCACTATGAAATACTGCAGTGATTGCACAGTTCCCAGTCTCATTCCAGAGAAAGTACTATTTAAATTGCACAACTGAATGATAAGTGAATTGACAGCCAGGACTGGGAATTTGCACATAAGAAAAGTCCTGGAAGATGTTGAGTTTTCATCCTAACGTAATGAATACTTTTTTTCTGAAAACCAAAGTATTTTGTTTAATTTCAGTCCAAAACACTCCATATTTTGATGAGGAAAACTGTACATATTCTGTGATTCTGTGAAACCTGGTTTAACTATGGCTAGAATTAACTATAATTCTTATAGCTTAAGAATAGCTACAAGAGACTCAAGCCAAGAATGACTAAATTCTAATGTTCCTAATGTTCCTAAATAAAGACTGAATTCATGTTGCCTATATCTGTGGCGAGGAAGCCCTGTCATGAAAGGCATAATCTAACTGGTGAAACAACCATTTTGATTTCAATTTTTACATTGTACTAGTCATTCCTTCTAGTTCATTAAATCAAGTCTTACTTTGTATCCACAAATAGTTCATAATTCTATTTATGAATTAATTGAAATTATCCATGGTTTTCTTCAGCAATTAATTGTTGCTAAGAAGAATCTGAGTATTTCTAATCAAAGTCCCTGAATCAGCACTCAGAGGTCTGTTTCAGTCAGGCAGCATCACTTATTTTCTGTTTCTCATGTAGCTAAACAGCAAACTGAGAATTGCTGTAGCTGGAACTTGAAAGCATATTGCAGTTTACCGTATGCAGACTCATAACTGATTTGCTGGTAACACAAATGAGGAGATGAATAGCTTTCCTTGGATCAAAATATACCTTCAAAGTAAAGCAAAAGTTACAGACTGGTTTGAGCCTATTTTAATGACAATAACAACAAAAAGAGGCAGATTAAGGTCTTTAGAGAGGAGTTTTGGGGAAAACTGGAATTGCTAGAAACAGTTTCTAAGATCGATTGACTTGAATAACACTCTGGGACACAGAGAACTGAGAGAGGTAATGCCTGAAGAGAATAAATCAAATATCTTGTGGCATTTTAGGCATTCTTTCCTTTCCTAGACACTGCTTTTAGTTTCCAGAAATATGAACAATTCCAGGCAAGCAGAGAATAGCCTGTTCATTTCCCCCCATGATGAATAGTTGCACGTTAGCCTGCTCATTTAATGACAGCTATATATAGTGTGTATAATAAATCAGACTCCAGCACACAAATGCCTTCTGTTTACCTTTGAAATACTTCTTTCCTTTTTTTTTTTTCCTGAGAATTATGATTGTTACAGAAGTCTGATGAATTCACCTACATGTACAGGGATCTGAACAACAAATTGCCACAAGCTTTAAGTTCAGTGAGGTCTCCCATCCTCTGAGGACTGCCTGACATCCTGACACTCTGGTGCCTCACATGACCAAAGTCTGCACAGGCTCTGGAAAATTAATTCAGTTCAGAGGGAATCTCAGTCTGAGCTTTGCATGAAAATTCTCATTTTAATCAGGGATCTCAGTCAATTAGTTTGATTATTGCATTATAAACACTTGTCAACTTTTATAATATGTGCCTTTGAAATATGATGCCTGAACTCACCAGCCCCCAAAATAGAGTATTTTTAACCTACACTATGACTTCTCTGTACATTAATTAACCGCTTAGAGTTTATATATAATCTTGTAATACACAAATATATTGTTTTATGTATATATACTGCTATTTTTTTGGATGAAAACATCCGATGTTTAAAAAATACCTGAGATGCTTCAATTCTAAGAAAAAACAGAGATTCCTTTTCAGTTTAAATATTAACAATTTTATCTGGGCTGGAAGATGTATGTTTTGAGTAATTCTCTCCTAAGTCACACCTACCAGTTCCCAGATAGCTGGTGCAGCACAAGTAAAATGATCTGATATCTCACTTCCAAGACAAGAAATTCACTGGTTGGATTCCTTCTCCAGTTCAACCCCCAAAATATTGTTCTCCAGGGAAGAAAAGGGGTAATTTCTATTTTTTTCTTTATTCTGGGAAAACTTCTCATGCAAAGAAGTGCTGTATAAAGTACTGAGGTTTGCTGAAAGACATACAGATTATGTATATTTTTATAGCTGTGAAGTCACTCAAATGGCTTTGTCTCCATTTCACTGTTTGGCATAGATCACTTACTGTGCATATGTTTTCAGATGGAAATGCTGAATTAGACTATGGTAAAATGGATAATGCAGCCCTAATGCTGGCATGAGCTAATAAGAAAACAGCAATGAATCCACTGCTGCAGATTGAAGTACATGCATTTCATATTATTACTCAAGGCTTGTCTCTCCGATTAGATGATTGCATAACCTTAATATTATAAATCTTGCATGATGTGAATTGTTCAGCTGTAACCATAATCAGTTTTTACTAAGGTGGCATTTCTGTCATCTTGTTAAACACAAACATTATATATGCTCTAGTCATAATTTTATAACAGTTGCTTTTAGGCAGCGAAGGCTTTGTCAGTCAGGAGATGCTGTTCAGCTCAGATATGCAGTGCAAGTGCTTAAGATGCTCATAGTGTCAGTATTTGCTTCAGAAAATATCGCTTTGTAGATATTTTAATTTTCTGCGTGTAAATTTCTCTTCAGAATAAATGGAAAAACTTCTGTCTTTTAGACAGAACTCTCTAACAGCCACTTTTCAGATCTTCCAAAAACTGAGTTTATTTAATCAAGTGAAAATGTCCATATACTCTACAGAAATTGTGGCATGCTGTTGGTCTTCCAGTTCTGCTGCTAAGCTCTGATCTCCCATCTATTTGAGCCCAATTTTCCACAGAGGGAACATGGCCAGGCTCCCTGTGTGTAAATTACCAAAGGCACAGCTTTATGGGGACCACACTGCTGCCAGCATTTAAGGGTTTAAGACCCACTGTATAAACCTCAGTCAGGTTCTCTTTTCCCATCAATTCACTGGGGATTTATGCAGTTAAAGCTCACAACCAGGTGATAAATTTCAAGGTATATGGCAGGAAGAAGGGACACGTCTGGTGCGGAGACACTGCAACACCATCCTTTGTGAAGACCCGAGGGATTATTTAGTCCAACTTATCTCCTTGACAAATTTATTGGCTTTGTCAGATGCTCTGTAGAAAAAGGGGAAAAAAAGAAAATTCCCTGCCTTGTTCAGGTAATGGACACTTTCCTATTTTTCACTGTAGATCTTGCGTTGAGATAGTCCTTAATAGAGAGGAACATGTTGAAGAGATAAGGGCAATACGAGCACTTCCACATGCCATCAGGTGTAGGAAGCCCTGAGACTAATCAGGGAATTGGGAGCATAAAACTAGATCTACCTCCCCTCTTTAGCTCTACAATAAATCTGATCGTATTTATGCATTTTAATGGCAGCAGAATTGGTGTTATACTCAATAATTTTATACTCAAAATTACATTTTTATTGTAAAAACTAAGTTCAAGTAACTTTTATCAGGATGTTATTTTCTGGCAGAAGATATAAAATAATCAATTGCAGTGGTCTGTTCTTTGGAGAATTAGTCTTTTCTGTTTCTAATGCGTTAAGCATCCCTACAACAGCTCCTGGCATGCTTGTTTTTGTAGAAAGCACAAGAGACAGAGAAAGCAATTTAGATCAGACATTAGGAAAAAATTCTTCCCTGTGAGGGAGGTGAGATCCTGACACAGGTTACACAGAGAAGCTGTGGCTACCCCATCCCTGGAAGTGTACAAGGCCAGGTTGGACACAGGGGCTTGAAGAAACCTGTTCTAGTGGAAGGTGTCCCTGCCCGTGGCAGGGGGTTGGAACTGGATGAGCTTTAAGGTTCTTTCCAACCCAAACTATTCTATGATTCTATCACATGAATGTTTTCAGAGGTGGGAATTCTTGGTGAGATGTAAAGGTAAGGGGGCCATACCAGAAGATTTGCCTGCTCATTGCTCCTGTGGATCAGAGATGGAAAGGATTCATCCCCAGCAATTCTTGACCACTTGCAGCCCAGCATGAGGCAGTGCCATTAAAATCTCACACATTCAATACTCACACACAATTCCCCAATCACTTGTGTGATTTTTTTGTCTGGCAGCAGCTGCCTGTTCTCTGCCTGTATCTTGTGCTACAGTAGAGCTTGCAGGGTCTTGTTGGAGAGTTTTAGTACTGGCTTTATTTCATGGTCCAGAAAGGGACCTGCAGAAACCTTCTCCTCCCAAACTCTCTAAAGCACTGGACAAGCCCATCCTCAGAGCTGGAGGACCATACCCAGGTGTTCATGGGCATCTGGGGGTCTCAATCTACATGACTGCATGAAGGTAAGAGGGGGATGGCTTTGGTGGCGACTCATCCCTCAGGAAACCACATCCAGTGATTTTCCACAATGCCCTGCTAGCTGCTTTACTATGCCGAAATTCTGACACTGGAGAGGCTTTCTCACATGGTTGGGAGGGAAAAATAGTTTTTAATATCAGATTTAAAAAAAAAAAGAATGTATGGCCCCTATAAACTGTTAAACTTCACTTTATTGATCATAAATCTGTGTTTTGCTCAATGCAAAAGTTTTTCATCTTGCACAGAAAAATGCTGAAACAGCTACAAATGTCAAAAACACAAAGTTTTCTCTCCTGGACAATTTATATGGAAGTTATTGGATTTTTTTTTTGTTTAAAAGCACTCTTACCACACTGCGCTCACCCACTGGGTTAGGAGAAATTGCCTTTCATTGCCAAGCTTTGTTCCTGCCCTTCATTGATGGGAAGAGACCTGAAAAACAAAGCAAGGGTGTTAAGCCTCTTCTGTGTCCCACAAGGGATAGAAGGGCTGAATTGGATAAGAAATCCAAGCAATGGGAATAAGACCTCAATAATATCAGAGAAGGAGATATTCCTTTGCAAAGCCACTGTTAAATTAGGGCACAGGCAGTAAAAGTGCTACAGAGCTGAGCACTGGGCTCAGAGCAGACACCTCACATTGAGATTTATCCGCAGGTCCACACACAAATACAATGGCTTCCATCAGTGCAGGATGGTCAGGCCAGGTCCTGTGGTGATATTTCTGGGAGTTAACGTGGCCATGGGATGCATCCCTTTGCCCTGTGACCAAGGGCATGGTCCCATCAGCGTCTCAGCCTCTCTGCAAGTGGGTCGATGCACCTTGGGACCAAGAGATTAACAGCCCTGTCTTGGTATTAATGATCTGCAAAAGCTGTGAAGGTGCAAAGCAGGGCAAAGAAATCTTGATTTATTAATGGCAATGGAAGGAAAAAATGGAAGAAAAAATTCCAGACCAGCCAAGGGTGGTATCGAGAGAGATTTACCCTGTTGTATCATGCATTTAAAATGGGTCATTTCAGCTAAGGTGGCTGTGTGTTAGCACATCGAATATATTTGGTCTCCTGGTTGTTTTTTTAATAATAAATCCCATTCAAGAAGAGGAATAATAGGAAAAAAGACTTTTTTTTTCCATCCCACTGTCCAAATTACAAGAATTGTGCCTTTCCCTTATAAATTGGAAGCTCTCTTTTTCTGCTTGTTCTCCATCATGTGGTACAACAAGTCCCTGTGCTCCACTACAGTGGTCAGCATCTCCCTAGAGATAATGGACTGGATCATCACCTGGATGCAATGTTTCTCTTTGGTCATAAATCACAATGGGAATACAGTAACCAAAAACCATGAAATATGAAACCACATAAATAAAGGAAGGGAAGGACTGTGAATTGTCTGGGGAAATCTGTGCAAAGAAAAGGAGGAGGAGAGACTTGCGCTGTTGGAGGAACCATGACAAATATACATCCTGATTTTAAAGTTAAACTGTTGCTATAATTATTTAAGATTGGCCTTCTCCTGTGTCTCACAGGATGAGGCTTTGTTCTCCTTTCCGCTAATTTCATGTGCTTTCTGTTCCTCTTGGGCTTTGCTTTTATTTCTGTGCTTTTCCCACTTCTAGCAGTTCTGTCTATAAACACCCCTGTTATTTCATCATGCCTCCCAGCACACACAATCCCCAGCTCTTGGATGGTTTCTTCTTCCTTTGCCTCTGTTCTGTTAAATTCACATATTTCTTGTCATTATCAATCTGAGAACTTCAAACAGCTCTTACAGCAAAAAATGCAGGTCAGCCAAATCAAGGACTTTAGCTCTCATACACATTCAAAAGTTGGGGTCCAAGCACATCTACATATTTAATTAAATTAATGACACTAAATCCTCCTTCACAACTCTCCATCCCTCACCAATACAATCAGCTCTACAGTTTTGGAGATGCAATAAACAAAATTTAGCAGATTATCCTATTAGGAAGAAAATTGAAAAAAAAAATAAGGAAAACAAAATATTGAAAAGTTTAAAAAATATACAGTCCTGAAATATTGGATGAGAATTCTTAATGCTAAAACTTTGCTTAATCTTGTAGATGGAATTTCATCCTTTATGTTTATTAAAATGGGAGCAAGGAATCTGTCACTGCTTTGTTCTACACCAGTAACTGGAGCAAACCTGTATGTCCATTCCACTGTGGACAGCTCTGTTTTCCTCAACATCATTGTAGACATATCAGGTAGTCCAAAATACCCTGGGATTTACAATTTTAGCACAGTTATTTTATAGATATCAAAAACAGTGACTAAATCTGCAGTCCTGAGTCTACTTCCATGTAACAACTAAAGTAATAAACACTTCTACAACAAAATACTGGCTGCCACCATTAGTTCCCTTGTGCCTGGGATTCAATAATTGATGTTTCACAGAGCTGAAGGACCTCATTTAAAAATATTTTTCCTATTGAAACATGAATGATACAACTGTTTAAAGTATATTTTATTTTCACTGACTCTACTGGATCTTAGCTTCTTTTTATGGACACAGTTACATATTCACATAGATACTAATATTTAAGACCTGATAAACTCCCACTTTTAGTGGTTTGTTGTTATGCTTGGTTCAGTTTCCTCCTAATGAACCAAGGCATCTATGAGGATTTTTACCATGGGTGTAATTTTTTTTTTTTATAATAACACACATCTATCTGTTTGGTGATGTGTGCATATTAAAAGACAGGATAAAATATACAGAGTGTGGGGCTTTGATTTGAACCAAGTTCAAGAGGTACAGGTAGAATGGTGTTTCTTTTGGATCAGCTGCTTTGCTTCAGCTCTGCAGTGCAGTTAATAAACGCTGCAGACTGCTCTTTCAGAGCTTATAAACTTAGCAGAAATAAAAGGAACTAAGGGGTCTGACAACTGAGTGAAGCTTATAAATGCCACTGAAAGCCTTTGGAGCCCCAGCTCCTGGGGAATGTATCAGAGTCCCTGCAGGGTTTATAAATTCTGCTTATTTACTGGCTGGTTTCTCTCCTGACCATAAAAACTATAGGTCAAAAAGCATTGCTAGATGGGGAACAGGAAGTCTAGCTTTCATTTAACTCCAACTTCTTCTTTCACAAGCCCATGTAGTTCATCAGCAAAGCTGTGGTGTCTAGTGCCGGATGTCACACAGAGTCTATCAAAGAAAAAGCATCTGCAGCTCCTGACTTGATCTAGGACTGGTTCCCTGCAGAAGTCAGCTCCTGGCTCCTATTCAGGCTCTTTGCATAGCTCTTCACACTTTACAAGCTGGGGAACCTTGCCAGGTAGCTCAGATAGGACTGCTCTGGGGTCAGAGCTGTAGAAGCATAGAAGTTAGTTTATCTGTTTTACAGCAGGGGACAAGCAGGACCAGCCCTCAGGGCTGTGTCCCTCCTCACCTTGTGTCCCCACTGCCTGGGCTTTCTCCCAAGCCCCCCATGGTGTGAATCAAAACCACTGTTTGCTTCCCCTCTGCAAACCCATCTCCATCTCAGCTTCAAGGATTTGGGGCTCATGAACAGACAAATTTGTTCACAGGAACCCAACAAACTCTTCACCAATTCTGTGCTCATGACTGTTGTAAGCAGGCATTCACCTGGCAAGAGGAGGAGGAAGCACCATGAGCATTTCGGGTTTCTTCTCAGCATCCTGATCCCAGTTCCACCCCATTCCAACCACCATCTGACAAGCTGTTTTAATGGATGAGCACTGGCCTTCTGTGGAGGGCCTAAATGTAAAACTTCCCTATGCTTCTCTTGTCAAAGTTAAAAGCTTTTCACGTCTGTGTTAATGTTTCTTTTTTTTTTTCTCCTGTCTGCTGGCACCAATGACAAATACTACATCTTGCATTGAGTAACAGTATATTGAATGGCTGGCAGAGGCAGAATACGGCACCTGTAATTTATCTCCGGGAGTTTGGGTTGGATGACACTGCTGGGAACAGACGGGGGCTCTGAGCTGTCACCTGATTACTAATTCTAGGATTTCTCCTCCGAGAGTGAGAAGGAGTGAGCTAGGATGAAGGGTACAAAAAGCAAATCAATAAACAGGTTAGTGTTTGCATCATTATTAACACTCGGGCTGTCAACACACCCATTGAAACTATCGCTCAGGGCAGCTTCAGATTTAATGGTCAGTGTAACAGATTTACTGTAAATGTTAGCTAAGGCAGAGTGGGAGGGGGGACCTCATTGACAAATAACAGAGATTTCAGTGGGATTCATGAAACCCTTTATGTGTGTGCATAAATAATGCCAGGATTGCCAGGCGGAGGCGGGTGGTTTTCCACAGTATTTCTCCTGGCAGGGCTGTGATGTGTCCCTTCCCTCCCCAGAGCACCTGCCTCCCGCCCCTCACAGGCAGCAGCTGCACATCAATTAAATCACCAAGGGAGCTTTGATCTTGGGAACCCCTCACAAACCCCTTAATAGCCTGGAGAAGGGAGGGAAGGGTGATGCTGCCATCTTCACACAAAACTAGCCTGTGATGGGAAAAAGCTCTAAATGAAGTTGGGGTTTATTGTCTTTACCCAGCTGATGGGCTCCTGCCATTTTCCTCTGTCCCTGGGCAAAGTCACCTTTGCAGAGGACTTTTTAGGAAAACTCCTGGTATTGCCCCTTCCCTGGTGATCTGTCCTCACACTTTCCAGGAGTAACACACAACCCAGCAGCTCTGAGCAGTATAAATGAATGCGCGATCAAGTGTCTCTGCTTAAATTACTGATGAAATGATAAATCTGCTGCAGAGTAAATTGGCTGAAGATGAATCTTTCTGAGCCCTGTCGGTGCTGCCACTTCTTCAAATGAAAACCCTCATAAAGAAATTAAACTGGTTAAAAGGAAAATATCTAAATTCAAGTAGCTTTTGCAGTGGAGGGTTTCCCAGATTGCACTGTCATCTCTAACAGATCCTTCTGTTGGAACATTCTGCTGCTACACTTGCTTGTTTTAAATGGTTCCCACATGCACATTTATAATAGTTCATCAATCTCCAGGTTTTCTCTCACTGCTGCTTCCAAAAGAGGGAGGGACGCAGCAGCTGAAGCCTCTGAGTATGAGACGTACCAGCCACATGTAACTCTCTCTGACCCAAGGGCTACTCACCATCTTGGAGTTTTTAGGCTAATGGCAAAATACAAAACACTGGAGCTCAGTGTTTTGACACTCCCAAACGACATCTTCATCTCCTGTCCTCCAGACAGGCACCTGAGGAGTTGCCTCACCCAGTGCAACCTCAGAAAGTGTGGTTTTGTACAACAGGATAAATCTCCAAAGCTCCAGGATTAAGGAATCCTTGCTGGGAATACCTACCCGAGTTGAACCCTGCCTTTGGACCACGGACTCAGGACAGAATCAAAGATGCTTGAAAGCTCCAAACCATGTCCCAGTAGAGTTATTTCAATTGTCTCTCACAGGAAACTTCCACTCAGAGCAGCTACAGGGACCCAGCCAAAGCACGGGGCAGAGTCTGAGACCATTTGAGAGCCACATCTCTGCAGGACACAGACCAGTTGCAGAGCACAAGAAGGGTGTGTTTGGTCACCCAGGAAGTATCTCAGAAGGAAGAGCAGCACAACTGCTTCTCCCCCTTGCTTCTGACTGTCCCAGCCTTCACCTTAGCTGTGCATGGTGTCTCAAGATGCTTTTTCTGCTCATCTCCCACAGTGATGTTCATAAACTCTGTCATTAGTGCAGCTGCTCTTTGAACACATAATACAGTGGGGACAGACTTCTCTCAGCCCTTAATTCCATTAGAAACAAGCCCAGGATAAAACCACGGAGCTTGTAGCAGAGATTCCTGAACACTCTTTCTGCCAGGAAAAATCCCACAAGAGTGGCAGAGGAATAACCTGTTAGTACTGACATCTTTTGGACGGACCACGCACCACCTGCAAATGTCTTCCACATTGTGTGACTTGCACTGTTTGCTGGGACCCCAAGCCCTTCTGAGATCCAGTAGGAATGGGCAGGAATCATAGGTCTGGTGGGAGATAGCAGGATGCAGACAAGGTTGTCTGGTGTTAGTGTGTAACTGCAAGTATTGAAACCCTCCAACATCCCAGCCATGTGGATCTCTGCTCACATGATTTGTGGTTCAACTCCAGATCCCCTGAGCAGATCTGGTAACTCTGCCCAGTGTAGAGGGGACCTCAGATGGACATTGCAGAAGTGCCTCTGCAGTAATCTGGGACTGTGTCATCCACTCACACTCCTCTGACAGCACTGAGCTCCTCTCCAGAAGGCACATCTACTTTGTGAAAATGTCAGCTCAGTCTCCCAGGCTTCATGGGACTTGCAATATTAGAAACTCAAAAAAACAGATGCAGCAGCTGCAAAATCAGCATTAATATGTTTCGGTTTGATTTGGATTTCTAAAGGCCTGGTGGCAAAGGAAAGCTCTGGAGCCTTTCTGCGGAGCTGAGCTCTAATTCCTGTAGAAGAGAGCAGCCCCCTGAGTTCAGAGCACCGCTTGCTCTCTTTAATCCTCACACTATTGACTGGAGAAAGAACAAACCTCCTTGGAAGCCTTAATTGGAGCAAGTGGCGTCTGACGATTTTTGTTTAAACTGTAAAAGAAGACTCCTCCCTGGTGGGAGATGTTCAGCAATCAAAATGAGGAGGAAAAAAACAAACCCTTGCTGCACACAGCTTGGCTGTGAAGTGGATAACCCAGCAGAGAGCAGCCCTGGGATCTGCTGGGATATTTGGACAAGGTGACCTCGCACCAAGCACATTAGTTGTATTATCGGCCTATAAACTGTCTCACTGCTTTACATATCAGTATGGCCCACGTATTGAAGGGGAAGATTAGCTTGATTATCAATGGGCGAATGAGCCAAACAATTACTTTCATTATTGAATATCCAATTAATTATTCAGGAGGCAAATCAATTATTCATATCTCATTTAAACTGGGTGAGGGGAGAAGCATTGCCACTTGAAAGAACTGTCCACAGCCTTTCTGGATACAGCAACAACATTGCTGCAACAGGGAGGAACTGTGATGGGAGAAAAAGCTGTCCCCAAAAATACATTTCCTGGGCCATATGGATATCTGTCTATATACATTTTATGGCCAGGGTCAATTCCAGAGAACTGTGAGAGTTTGGAATTCCCCACAGGGCCACTTCAATCATGATTATAGCTACCTTTTTAATGAGTTACAAAGCCCCCTCTAGTTCAGCACCAACAGGATTTCAGAAGCCCATGGGAGATGAGCACATGCCATGGGAGAGGAGCATGTGCCATGGGAGCACTGAGGCATTGAGGACTTTGATGTTCGTGTTCTTACATGAAAGAAAGAAAAATGCTCTCATCCACATAGCGAGAGGAAATCTCCTGGAGAACAGCAGACTCTTAACCTTTTTTCTAAATCTGATATCATCAAACAGACATTTTACCAAGAAAATATCTGTATCTTGCTTCCCTTGTTTAAATAATAGAAATTTAAAAACAAAAAAAAAAGTTTGCCCACTCTCTTGTTACTTTTGCTGTGCTTTCTTTGAGGGCAGGAATGGGGATATCACACTGATACACAGCATCAGTCACAGTCCAGTCTGCATCCAGACAGCATCATCCCAGTGCTGCAGTGCCCAGTGAAACCACACACCCTTTGCCATGGCCACACATTGTGCTCCTATCCAAAGCATCAACAAGCAACAGATTGCTGGATTCAGAGTACCAATGGCACTGCACAGCAGAGGGTAAGAAAGAAAGGGGACACTGATACAAGGCAAGGCAAGAAATACAGCCATGGAGAGAGCAGATCCAGGAATATAACCAGGGTGCAAATGATATGGAAAGGCCAAGGTCTGGAAACTCTGCTTTTCTATAAAATTACCCACACAGGCGGTGACAGCTGGCTGCAACTGTTTGAAAAGCAGGGAAACAGAAGGAATCACAACTCGTGTGTGTGTATTTTCAAGACAAATGGGTCCCAGGGACATTCAGTGTCTGGGAACACTCTTTTCCTCTGTGCTCTCTCATGCAGTCACTTATCCTCACTACTACCAAGCCCAGCCCTCCAGTAATCTCAGTTTTGTTTCTTTTTATTTTTTATTTCTTTGCACAAGCATAAGTGAGTGACACCATATTGGAAACAAATTGTCAATTACTGAACAATCAAGCCCTCCATTTGTTTGTTAGATTGACTCTCAAATAGCCCGATTAATTATAACAGCACTAATTATTAAGACACACTGGTAGTCATCTCCTGTTTCAGAGAGAAGGAGAAAGTCTTTCCTTCTGCTTTTTCTGTCACAGTAGCAGCCTTACCCAATAGGGCAATTTATCTCTGTCAAGCCAGTAAAATGATAATGCCAATTAAATCACACAAGTAATTGCTGTTGGGGTCCCCATGGATTTCTCCCAGCAGAGTCAGGTGGAATATGAATTCAGGCTGACCGGGAAGGGCTGGATCCTGCACAGGGAGCACCACAATGCATTCCACCTGCACTAGTCCTTGTCCCCCTCTGATGATTACTGTGGGGACCACAGGCAAAGCTCTAGAGCTTGTGCCCTCAGGCTCCCCAGCAGCCCCAACAGAACATTTTTACAGACAGAAGTGGGGGAATTTGGTCTGTCTCACATAAGATGCCACTGAGGACTCACAGCATGAAGAGTTCTCTTTTTGTTCTCTCCAGATTCAGCTGGTTTTCATCTTCTCATGGCTTCGGTAGCCTCCAGCATCTCCTGCTCCTGGCCTTCCTGGACCTTAGCTGTGTCCCCCATGCTCTCAGAACAGAAATGCAGCTGAATCTCCGGGCAGAGCTGGTGTTATAGGCCTCCCTGTGTACACATGCTGTAAAATATAAAGATATATGTACAACAGACACAAACATGCATTTTGGCCCAGAGAGGCTGGAAGGATCACATACACAGATAACAGTGGTTATGAATGATAGAGCTGCTGCAATAAGTTGGGCTGTGCCCCCACCCTCTGTCTTGTGCTTTCTACTTATTGTAATGAATCAAAGCCTCTGCAGCTGAGCGAAACCCACCTAAAAAGAACAGTGTGATCTAACCCAATCTTGCTTCTCATTCGATTAAACCCCGTGAAAGCAGGCATGTAACCTTGTTAATATCACGTTTATTAGAGGGAAGGGGGACAGAAAATTAAGATATACTTCATGTTGTTGCTAATTAGAAAAATTGAGACTTTGCATCTGTGCAAGGCAGAGCAACAGTTGGCATTAACAGATGTGAACTCATTACACAGCTGCATCAGAGAAAATTGTGCCACCACAGCGACAAAAATCTCAAAATCAGATTTCTCCCAGTGCATCAGATTCCCATTGCTTTCTCCTTCCCTCCCCTAGAAAAGTTTGCTCTGTGGTTATTGGAGTTTTTTTACTGTGTTCTCTTGGGGAGCAGAGAGGAAAGGGGGGCTGTTCTTTTTTTGCAAATACACATTTTCCCCCAGGGAAGCTCAGAGCAGAAAGAAACTAGGCTGCAGCATGACAGCGCGACCACCAGCTCTCACTAAAACACAGACAAAAGGTGCTACACTGCTGGAATAAAATTCATCTTGCCTTTCCACGGCTATGGTGTTTTCCACAGGGGACCAAGCAGGGAGGGTTGCAGGCAGCCTGTTCCCCAGGGCTTCCCAGACAGAGCTTCTCTGCAAAGTGGAGGAAAGTGGAAATAATACCTTAAATGAGGTGTCACCAATAAAGTGCTTCAAATCCTGCCCTTCATCCCCCTGAGAGCTGTCTAACATCACCAGACCACTTGTCATCAACAGTAAAGTGCAGCCAAATAGCATGAAAATAGGTTGGTTTTTTTATAATCTCCACTGTACGTTCTTTTACCTTTTTGTCTCAGATAGTGGAAGGCAGTCCCAGGGGGCTGGTTTGAAGCCTCTAGAAAGAAGAATTCAGACCTGGGATTCCTCCCCTGCAGAGTTACCAGGAGCTGATTTTCTCCCTGGCATAGCTGAGAGCTGCCCTGCAAAACAGCTGTGTAAAAATGCACAAACTTTGGTAAGGCTTTTTGTGTCTTATTCAGCTCCAGAGAAGCTCAGCTGTATTTCTGGGCAGTCAAAAACATTACAGTGTTATCAAGATGCATCACTTTAGAAGGCTAATGGGTTTGGGGAGGGACAGGCAGGATGCTGTGGGGTAAGGCAGCTGGAACTATCTGGGC
>VYZS01046247.1:0-21675 GCA_013400695.1 Neodrepanis coruscans
GAGCAGCCCTACTGAGAAGGACTCAGGAGTGCTCATGGATGACAGGCTGGAGAGGAGCTGGCAATGTGCACTTGGAGCCCAGAAAGCAAATTGTGTCCTAGGCTGCCGGAAAAGCAGCATGTCCAGCAGGTTGAGGGAGGTGATTCTGCCCCTCCACTTTGCTCTTGTGAGATGCCACCTATAGTGCTGTATCCACCTTTGGGGTCCCCAGCACAGGAAGGACATTGCCTTTTGGGAGTCTGTCCAGAGGAGGAACACCAACATGATTAGAAGAATGAAGCACCTCTCTTTTGAGGAAAGCCTGAGAGAATTGGGATTGTTCAGCCTGGAAAGGAGAAGGCTTCGGGATGATCTAATTGTGGCCTTCCAAGACAGGGAGAGACTATTTACAAGGGCATCTAGTGACAGGACAAGGGGGAATGGGTTTAAACTGATAGAGGGTAGGTTTAGATCAGATATTAGGAAGAAATTCTTTAATGTGAGGGTTGTGAGGCATTGGAATAGATTGCCCAGAGAAGCTGTGGATGCCCCATCCCTCAAAGTGTTCAAGGCCATGCTGGATGGGGCTTGGAGCCACCTGGTCTAGTGGAAAGTTTCCCTGCCCATGCTGTCCCTTCCCATGGCAGGAGGGTTGGAACTTGGTGATCTTTAAGATCCCTTCCAACTCAAGCAATTCTATGATTCTGTGGCAGCATCTGTCAGAATCAGGCACCACTGATTCTGTCTCAGAATCTAAAGGCCATCCTAAATTCTAGCAGCCCCCTTCACAGCTGAGCTGGTCTTGTGCAGTGGGGTTAGATTAGATTAGTGGGGGTTAGCTAGATTTCTGAATACTCATTTTATATTCACTCTGATTGTTTGCTTTTGCAAGGGCAGTAAATTAAGCTAGGAATGCTCCAGGGAGCTCTTTGTAACAGAGGAAAGGTGGGGGTGGGAGCAGGTCTGTGAATCTGTGAACAGGCAGAGTCAGGGTCACCCAACGTGAAAAGCAACAAGTACTCTTTGTTCTTGCCTGATGCCCTAGACAGTGGAGTGTAAAGTTCTGACATGCCTTGTTTGGATTCTTGTTCTGTCCAGGCACTCACTGGTAGGTCCCCTCAGCCTGCAGGCAGGCTCTGCATGGTTCTGCTGCCTCAACTATGAACATATTTACATCAGTGATGGAGAAGTAAACTCTCACCAGCAACAAGTCTGTCAGCAGAAGGGGAAAAAACAAGCAGAGAATCTCCAGAGGCCCTTTGGGACAGTTTATACTGACATCAGGATGTCAAGGGGGCCTGCCTGTATTGGCCTAAGGGGTGCTTTTGCAGTGGTGCTGTGTGTGGAAATGGAGAGCACCTCTCTGAATCCTGAACCATTGTACTGTGTACAATTAATGAGACACTCATGCTGGTGCTGCTGCGTTTAAAAATTTGTCATTCCAGCCCTGTGATACTATCTAATCCTAGAGATCCCTTTAATTTTGTTTTTATTAACAGTGCTTTACATTTCTAGAGCTCTTAATTGGAAAGGTCAACAGCAGTGTAGTCTAAATCGTTCTTGAATCACAGGCAAACCCTTAGCATGCTTTGAGCTCTTCCCATCCAACGTGGCTGTCACAGACCCATCTAACATATGCACAGTTGAAGGACTGAAGGCAGCAATTTATCCTGTTAGGCCTTTCTCTTCAGCACATGTTCTTTTCTTACAAAAAGCTTCCTTGTCATTTCCCTGCTCTCCACCCCTCCAGAGAGACATGAGGGAAGTTCCACCATGGGAAACTGGATAAAAGTTTGAGGACTAGATAGCAGAGAACAGAGTCCTGCTCTGAGGGAACAAAGAGAGGACCAGAGTTGATCTAACTTATCTGTGACCTTTAGGATAGCAGCTGTGATGGCATTTCAAGTTGTGTAAACACCATCCATCTGTAGGTCTTGTGTAACTGTGCCTAACTACCTAGGACACATTATCTTGGCAAGAATCTCGGAGCAAGCAGAGGAACAGTGAAGGAGCAGAGATTGGAGCTGACATCATGTGTTTACACTAGTGAAGTCAGGGGAAGACTCAAACCATCTGAGTGACCTTACTGAGCTAAGCTGGCAGGCAGTGACAGCAAGCAAAAGCCACTTATTGTCAAGCTGCAGAAAAAACAAGTAGGAAGGAATCGCTTTGTTTTGAATTGTTTTGAGTTCTATACACAGTGCAAGGGTGAGCACAACACCTAGAGACACAGCAGTTAAGGTAGCTGCAGCAGTGATGGTTTGCCCTTCTCTTCTACACTCAGGATGTCTTGCTGCTGAGTCAGTTTATCCGTTCAGATGGAGGGATGCTGCCACGAAGGATCACAGGCCTCTGCTTGGAAGAGCACAAGAAGGTTGCGGCATGTGTGCAGATGGCTCACCGTGCAGGTACCTATCCTCCACCTTGCTGAGACAACCCCTTACTGTGGGGTACCTACAAAACCCCTGGTGTGTCCTGCTCAATTTGTATAGCTCAAGGAGATGTCATTTTCTGTCACCCAGCACATGCATTATGGTCCAAATGCTGGGACAGAATAGAGACTGTTTGTTCTGCTTTCTATGTGTCTTGACTCCTGCCTTGGCAGCAGACATTTATCCCTGTAGATGAGATACCACTGCAGAAAGATCCAGGAAGATAAACACCCTCTTCTGAAATTACTTGATTTAGCGTGAGCTTGACCTGCCCCATTAGTAACATCCAACTCTCTACCATCTGCCATGTGATGACGTTATTACTTTCCCTGAGAGTGCAACCCAGGTTGACACAGTCAGAATATTGTGCTGATCTTTGTGCCTGGTACCTGAGTTGTATCCAAGTTAAATGGACTGAGAATATTAATAGTCAGATTTTCCATCCTGGAGATGGAATCTGATTGGACACCAGTGCCATATGTCCTTTGAAAAATACTCTGCAATGAGCCCAAGTAACAGTGTCTTTGGTGTGTATTTCCTCCCTATACCCAGCAGAGCCTCCCACCTTTGGGCTGGCTGAAGTGGAGGTTCAGCAGAGACTAAAGATAAAATGCCCTTTCTATTATACTTGAGCTTTTGATGTGCTGTCCCAGTAGCGACCCGGGTTTCCTGGCTTATGAGGTGTAATGTGGCATCTGAATGCTATAGAAGCAAGGAGGCACTGCAAAATATCCTCACGCCTTTATTTTTCTGTTTCAGGTTTGTTGCCAAACCACAGGCCTCCACTTCCTGAAGGGCATATTCCCAAGAAACCCAAGCTCAACAGGTGAGCAGTCTTGTCTTTCCACATTTTTTTTTTCAGGAATACATTGGAAGAGGAATAGCAGTTCATTGTAAGTGGGTGAAACATGCCTCAGGCACCAGGGTTTATAAAAAGTACTCATAGCATTCTGGAGAAGTAAGATCTGTCATGATATGCTCTTGTCACTCTTTTAAGGACAAGCCATATCTCATACAAAACAGTTATTCACACTGGATTAGAATGCTACATGTTAGGGTCTGCCTGCCCTTCCTCAGCTGTGCTTGTCTGCTCATCACTAACAATCAGTAAGGCAGTCACAAGAGGATGCCACAGAGATGGAGTCACAGCACTACAGATTAGCCAAGGTTGGAAGAGGCCTCTTGAGGCCTAGTCTAAGCTCCCTTCTCAAGCAGAGTCACCTAGAGCAGGTTACTCATGACTATGTCCAGTCAAGTTTTGAGTATGTCCACAGATAGACTTCCACAGTTTCTCAGGCAGGGGTTGTTCCAGAGAACCACCCTCATAGGGAGACAGTGTTCTCTTTACATTCAGACGAATTCCTTGTTTCAATTTTTGCCTGTTGCCTCTTGTCCTTTCACTTGGCACCACTGACTGAGAAGACTCTTCTTTACACCCTCCCTTCAGTTGCTTATGAACATTGATAAGATCCTTCCCTTCTTTTTTCCAGATTGAGCAGTCCCTTCCCTCTTAGCCTTTTTAGCCCCCAACAGCAGAAGGGTGCTCAGGCACACTACCATCAGTGAGTGGGAGGCTGAGCTGCCAGCAGGGGCCCATCACAAGCCTGTTGCCCTCTGCCCCATTCCCATTTCCCCAGTCAGTGATTCACCCTCTGCCTGCCCTTCCAATCCAGGATCTCTTCCTCCTCCCCAGCCTGGATGGCCCCTGGCCTTTGATGGGTGAGGGAAAAGCTGCGGCCACCTCCTGCTCTGTGCTGGGCACTTGGAGGTGCTAATCCCCTGTTTATAACCTCACACTCTGTTTCCATGGGGATGTCAGAGTGGTGTATGAACCTCGAATTAGCAAGATGTGGGGTTACTGAGGCCATGGGGCTGTTGCTGGGAGAGCTTAGACTGCAGGACTGAGGATGGCTGGAGACTCCTGCATTTCAGGTCTGACTCTGCAGTGGAGATTTCAGACAGGCTCCTGAGAATGTCCCTTGGATGCTGGGAGGCTGTATAATGGGTATCAGTGAGGATCAGTGACTCTGATGCAGCCCTGTAGCCATCAGATACTTCAACTATGATAACATTTTTCCTGTTTCTTAGAAGTCTTGGGGATTCTTTAGTAGCTGTGTCTATCTGGTAGTTGTGGGGTGGAGCACATTATCTTGATAGCATTCACACTGCAAGCCTGCTTAGCAGGTCGAGACTGGAAATGGTAAGTGCAGTAACTTTCTGCAATCTCTCAAGGCTTCACATCTGATTCCCTGACTCTGACAAGTTGTTCCATAGAGTTTTAATGAGAACAAGGAATGAATACCTCCAGATACATTCTACATGCAAGTAGATATGCTTCACATCTCTTAAATTAAGAGATGTAAATTGGTGGTTTACAAGCTCTCCCTAGTGCATTGCTAGTCCCTCCCTACACCACCCTTGTTTTTCTCTTCCCAGGGAGGGAATGTAGCAAGCAGAGTGGAAGCAGACTGTTGTTGAGGATATGTAACCGCATTGAAAGAGGCAGGTTTTGAAGTCTATGTGGAGACAAGAATGGGATCAAGAAACTGAAGTGAAAGTTTTGGTGGTGAGGCTGAAACAAAACAAACAAGCCAAAGATCCAGGATAAAGTGCAGGAGTACTTCAGCAGTGCTCTCCTGGTCCCTCATGATTTTTCTCAGCCACCTGGAAGGGGAAAGCTCTGCGTGTTGAAGCTTTGCAAAGTCTTTCCATTGCAGTTCTGTAAGAGTTTTGACTGTGTGCACCTACACCTGTACGTCACCCATTGCTCTCCAAAGCAGTAGCTGGCACCACATAAGGCAGGAGTTACAAATTGCTTCCTTCCTCTAGCCTGAAGGATACTACACACTGAAGTCATTCAACCAGTACTTATTTTGGGAATGAAGCCAGAGCTCTTATCAGAAATTTCCCACATAAATGACTTGTTGAAGCTTACCTTCTCTTTGCCCTCTGTACTTGTTTCTAAAGCTTCCTATGAGTCTGTAGTAACTTGGGAAGTACTCGACTTACGGTGCTGCCAAATACAAGTGAGCTGACAGAGAAGAACAGGGACAGAATTGGGCTTGGACTTTGGAGTGGAACAAGCTGTCTTATTCAATACCATGAGAACATGACTGGGTCATCCTCTAAACCTGTTTGGTGTAATATCAGGGCTGCTCACCTAACTTAGGTTGTTCCTTCATTGTGTTTGTGTATGCTGGATTTTTAAGTGCCAGTTCAAGAAGTATCTACAAAGACACTACTATAGTAGGCAGTAGATTACACAGTAAAGTGATGTAATCCCAAATCCTAGAGCTTCATCTCTTTGAGACTGCTGTATTGGCTGCTCTAGCCATCTTTACTGCTCTGCTTAGATGAGAGGTAGCAGTGCCTTTTTGCCCAGGGAATACCAACAGGGAGAAACTGAAGTGTCTCATAATATGCTTGGGACCCTTGTTAAAGTTTTTCCAAGACAGGAACACAGGTAATGTACATTCCTTAACATCAGTTTATCCAGCCCTTGTGCTTTCCAGCTCTGCTTGCAGTGACATTTTTTTCTTGCTCCGCTAGTGTGTCTACTCTGTGTGTGATGTTAAAATATGCTCTTTACACCCCTCCACCTTCAAAATAACCCTCACCAGGCAGGAGCAGATGAAAGTGTCCATGCTGTAGATGCAGGAGCTGTTCAGTTGCCACCAGCTTCTTGAGGGATCTTTAACCTGATCCCTCAAGAAACAAGGGATCCTGGTACAGCAGCTTGCCAAATGCTGTGCACTGCTGCTTGCAAAGGTGAAAAAAGGCATAATTTCTGTGGCTCCGCAGGAGCCTGGTCCTCCTTAGCCAAAAGAAAGTAGTCATGTAGCACCAAGCCAGCAAACAGAGATGAAGATAAACTTGGACCAGGGCTGCAAACTGAGACCGATAGGTCTCACAAGTGGCTACTAGTGGCTACTAGTATCTAATATACTGAGAATTTAGGCCATTCCCAGACACGTGGCTTCCATTCTGCTCTCCCTTACTCATCTGCACTTACTCTCTTGTCATCACAGCTTGCATTGCACTTGGAAGAAAGCTTTACATGCAGAAGTCAAAGTTAGTGCTATACCATTCTAAAATATGGAGGTACAAGTTGAAAAGAACAGATAGAACACTGTAAGGGTGCATTCTGTCTCAAGACTGTGACAATAAAGTTTGTCCTGCTGAAGGACAGGATTTCTCTCAGAGTTTTAACCTGAGCAAAGGTTAAAGGTTAAACTCACCCCTTCTGCTCTGAAATTCCTCCCATTGCCCCCTCTTTAAGTAATCTGTTGTGTCTCTGTACTCTGAATTGAGAAATCTTTCACTTTTGTAAGGGAGGGACTTCTGAGAAGTCACTGTCTACTCCAGATGTCACCCACATAATCCTATGAGAATTGCTACCATCTGGGGACTGCCTGCCTTACACTTACACTGAGCTGAAGAATGTTTTGCTGATGGTAGACTACAGCATCAGCTGCTAGAGTGACAGGACCAAGATGAAAGTCCCTAAGACAACCTTAGGGACTGATCCCACTCACATCACCTAAGACTGACGGTGATTCATTGTGGGAAATGCAACTTAAAATGGGAATCAGCCCGGTACCTGTACTGTAATACAGACCTGAACATTCACTTACTGAATGTAGACTCAGAGCAGCAACCCCATCTTGCTGAAGTCTGGCAGAATACTTAGTTTGGATTAGCAGTTGCTGTCATTTCTGTCCAGTCTTGCAGAGTTTGGTGCTCCCTTTGGCCAGGCTTCTTCTAAGGCTGTGTCAGTATTTTTGAGAGCAGCTTCATTTGTTGCTGAAAGAGGGATGAACCAGCCTGATGAAAAACTGATTTGTCCCTGAGATAATGTCCAGGGCATCTGCACAGGAGGAACCCTGTGGCTCCTGGGCAAAGGTGCTAAGGAAGTACACAAAGAAGGACTGAGGAGCTGCATTAATGTATACTTTTGAAAGCAGCAGAAAAGCTGCTCCTCAGCTATTAATTTATTACTCTTGTGGCTGTCTTGGCCAGAATGTTTGGCCCATGTCATGGTCACCCTGATTAAAGTGAGCCTGCTTAAATCCCAAGTGTCTGGCATGCACTGGCTAGCACCTAGCTGGGATTAAAAGGTATCATACCACCATATGGAACTATCAGCAAACTGTCTTGTTTTAACAAGGGTCAGAGGTACTGACCTGTCATTGATTTAGTGTGTTGAAGTGTGGATTTATCATCCTGAACCCCTCTTCCTCTTAAGATGGTGTTCTGGTGCTTATTGAATGCTGTTTTCCAAAAAGCAGAATTCCAGATCTATTTTCTAAAGTGGTTTTATTGTCTCAGTTGTACGAACTTTGGACATTCCCTTCTGCATACTCCAGATTTCTCTGCAGAGAGATAAGAATTTCCCTGCTTTGCACTGGGTCAGTTGGCAGCTGGCCTTCCCCTACCCACCCCATTTCCTTATCCTGTTTCCACTGTTGGAATGCAAGAAGAGCAGAATCCTTTGAGAAGTAGTGTCCTGAAGATCTGAAGATCCTACTGTCTAGCATAGTATGGGATTACTCAGCCAAGATGTAATGTAACATAGAGAAGGAGGTTAGGACCTGCAGAAGAAGGTATAACATGAAGGGGAAGTCCCAGTTTGAGCCAAGCTTTGTGGTTCTGAGGGTAGTAGATGTGTGAGAATACCCTGTGTTCAGAATTCAACTGGGGAGCACACCACAGCTCCCCCTTCTGCCCCCTGCAGTTGAGACACTGTCCTTGCGAGACTTGCCATGGTATTTCTCATTTCTTGAACTTCAGTTCTTTGCCTTTTTGCTTTCTTCCTCATCTGTTTTTGACAGCAAGAGGTCATGAATGTTACCACTTAACTGTTTCCACATAATTTAACTAGCTATGGGTGCTTTTGAAGAAATACAGTCATGGGAGTACCTACACCATCCATAAACTTGAGGCTGCTGTCCTCCCCCTCTCTTGTGTATCATGTTTCTGCAGAAGTTGGACATAGAAAAGAAATTAAGTCTACTCCTGTCAGTGTGCAGTTACTCCCTACATGTTTGTACTACACTACTTCCTCATGTTTGGCCCAGTTTGGGGCTTTCACTGTTTCCAAGGGATGGTTCCACAAGCAAATTTGCCTTGCCAAGGATTGCTCCCTCATCCTCAGCCTGAATTCTAGCTTTTGTTACTTTCTGCTGTTATTTCTGCATCCATTCATGCTCCAGCCTGACATCTTCCAGTTAAGTGTTGCAGCAACAAAATATTTGCAGTAGTCCATGATGCTGAGGGAGTTCTTGGTTATTTCACCAGCACTGTGTAGGGTGGCAGACTGTTCTCATACTCCAGTCTTGTGTGTGCAGGCCACCACACACTAGGACCATCTGGGAAACGGTCAAGCTCAGCTGTAGGTCAAACTTCCTCCTTTAAGTAATGGAAACCTGAATAGCTCAGCAGTTTTCACCTGGGAGGCTGTCACATGGATAATGTGAACTAACATTCCATCCGGAATAGTCCCCAAATTCAAGCCAGTGTCTAGATGCTCTGTTAATGTGAATATAGCACTCATTTTTTTTCTGGCAGGTCCAAAATACTGGTTAGAGCACAACGCTTTAAAGTTGTTCCCTTTCCAAAAGTACCAGGGGATTTCACAGGTTCCCTGAGTCTCAGCTCTATCAGTGCTGTAAGATTATGGAGTACATGATTTCAAGTGCTCAGCTGCCACTCCATTTTCAGCTTCCTACTGGAAGAGCATAACTTGGTACAGATAATGTCCAAGTCAATCCCTCCTCCATCACCTGAGCTGAAGGAATTGCTATGTGTTAGGTAAGAGGAGGTTCCATATGAATTCCTCATGAATTACAAGGTTCTCAGGCTCTGTGGACACCTCTTGTCCCAGGGAGCAGAATCTGGTTTCACTGCTATCAGCATTTCACTCTAGCAGCATGTGGTTTCTCTCATCTGCATGGAAACTGTTGTGCATAGCCTGTGAATTCAAAAGCAAAGAGCCAGAGTGGCTGCAGGTGAGCACAGCCAAGAGGTGTCATGGGAAGGGATGTGGCAAGGAGGAGGCAGTCTCGCCAGTACTTTGATCGAGTGCTTCCTGCAGTCTGTAGCCCTCTGCTTTCTGCTCTTAATCCAAACAAAAGCCATATTGAAAAAGTTCAGTGAGGGTTCAGAAGTTCAGCCTTAAACTGCAGCAACATGGCCTTTGCTTGGGCTGTGTTCAGGACTGCAGTTGCCCCACTTCCCTTACCCATAACATGGAAACCCTGTGCCTACTCCTTGGTGTTAAGCAGCAGCCTCCAAGTGGGAAGGTTTTGGTGCCCTTCTGTCCATTAAATAAAATCCATGGAAAAAGATTCCACATGCTACAGAGATTTTAGGCTATTAGAATGACTGCAGGTGACTAACGACAGTTGTTTCCATCCTGCCTTTATATCTTGCCTTTTCCCATCAGGGAAATCCCACCAGGATTTCCATCACACTTTATCTAAACTAGTCATTTGTGCAGCTGGAGTCAAGGGATTCATGTTGCTCAGGACCCTACCATACTTAGGGGGCAAGCAGAGCCCTGAGGTGAGTTACCAGTTCCCAAGACTGGCAGTTCTGTCCCCCTTTCCCTGGAGTGGGAGCTCCGCATACTGAGGTGACAGGTTAGGAGACTGCAGACCAGCTGCATTTGGCATCCACATGGACAGTCTGCCCTCACAACCCTCAGCTGCTTGAGAAAATTCAGACCATCTGCCAGTGTATGTTTGTAGGTTATTATAAAAACTCCCCAAGACAAACGGTGTTGTTGGATACAATGAAAAGTTGGGGGGCTTGGCCAGAAAAGGGGGTATGCTACCCTGCATAGATGGCAGAGTTTGCAAAAAGAAAGTCCTGTGTGCTGGGCTTTGAAGGTCTCATATATGAGTTTTGTGGATTGTCTTTATTGTAAAAGAAAAAAAAATCAGTGGAACAGTAGGAACTGGAGTTAGTCAAAGAGGAAAAGGAACTTTGTAGACTGACTGCTCCCAGGCATCAGGCTTTTGCAGTACTGAATCAAGGTAAAAAAACCAAACAAACAAAAAAAAAACCAAAACAAACAACCAAAAAACCAAAACAAAACAAAACAAAAAAAAAAGGGCAGCAAACAAAATAGGACAAGTTTGAATTTGGGACAAAGCAAGTATTAAAAGCCCTAAAAGCAAATGTGCTTCAGGAAGGGAAAGCGTCCAAATGTCTGTTTCAGTTAACAATGAAAAGCCCCAGCCTGCAGTCCCCAAAGGAAGCCAAAAGCCTGGACCAGAGGGCTGGATTAGACCTGCTCAAAAGAGAAATAACAAAAGCTTTAAAATCAGGCCATTACTAAATCCTCCTTCCTATGCAGAATTGGGAGGTGCACTTCCAGCCCCCACACAGAAACAGAGGGATTTCTTAAAAAGCCACTGTCTGTCTAAACCTGCACACAGCATTGATGTGTATCTCACATTCACACATTCACTTCTCTCCCAGTGAGATCATTTATTATCACAGGAACTCTTTCCCGTAATCGTGTGGACACGTGACCAGAACTGCACTTGGCACGCGGATGCTTTAAAACAATTTGGGATTTTTTTTCCTCCTTTGCTGTAAGTGCAGTCTTGCAATACCAAAGCTTGTGCAACAGCTATCCCCCTGCAGCAGGGGGAATATGAAAAGAAGGACCTAGCCCATGTGCAGGTCTGATACCCCCACAGCTTCTCCCAAAGGAACTGCCTTGCTGTGGTTCTTTGCCAGATTCCAAACTGGAGACCTTCATTTGGTCTCTCTGAACTCCCCTTGCATGTGAAATTAGAGACAGAAGAGTCTCTCTCTTACTTCCTGTCCCACTGTGGTTATGTAAGGGATTCCACTAATGTATAAGGTTTACAGGTCAAAAGGGACTAATTTAAGGCATGAGTAGGACAAGGAATAGCTGGATCTTGCTCTGTATCATCTTCTAGACCCCTCCTGCTGTTGCTTTTAGGTGTTTTAACTATCATAAACTCATCAAAGTGAAAGCAAGGCATTTTGGAAGTAGCTTCATTTCAGAGGCAGGAAGCTCCACATGTGATTCATTTTTCAGTTTGTGCTGTTTGAGAGTACGGAGAAGAAAAAGTGCTAGGCAAATGGGCTGTCACACAGTCTGTAGCTGCCTGGCATAGCAAGTTTTCTTTGTAGTTCTCAGGAATGTCCCTAATGCCTTCGAACAAATGCATTACATGGTCTCTGTCCAAAGTTCTTAATATCCCAAATTTGCACAATGCAAATAAAAGGTAACAAAGCTGTTTGGGGAGAGGATGACTGGTTGAGGTTACATTAAGACCATGGGATTACTCAACAGAGGCATGCAAACATCGCTGGACAAAGTTTATCAGTCTGTTCCAAATTCTAATTTGTTGGAGCATTGTTTGTGCAGATTATGCTAGGGTTTTACTTTGAATCTTTATTGTCTGAAAAGTCTCCTTTTTCTCTAAGGACCTCTATTCCCCTCTGTACTGGTAGCAAAAGATTTAAAGCCTAACAAAACTGCAGGCCACCCAGTCACAGGGTAAGATTTCCAGTAACTGATTCTGGATCTGAAATCCCCTGCCTGTTTGCAAAGCCAAGTCTAAAACTTGAAATGGTAAAAAACAGAGGATATTTGCCAGACATTGCTCTTCACAGAGATCTGTAGTTGTGATGATAATTCCATTCTAATACCTTGTACACTGTAGGTGCTGACTTCCTGCACCAGCAAGCTGCAACAATACTATTGTACAAAGAACACTACAGCAAATTTGGACATAGGAAAATACAAGACTAGGTCAAAATCCATTCCATGAATAAGAAATAGCCAATTATCCCCCAAAAGTAAATTAATCCCTTTTTAGAGACTTTATTTCTCACAGAATTTAGCCTTTGTAATTAGTTTACCTTATTGAGACCAGCTGTTGAAATAACACTTCCTCTAGAGGCTAGACGCATGTAGTCTTGGACTTAGTTGCAATGAAGGTATTTGGCACTCCAGTTTAGCTGCAGGTGGACAACTTGCCAGCAGCCTGGAGACTACACCTGATTTGCTTTGTGAGACTGGAAGTCATGCAGGTGCCAGTGAGTTCAGTACAGAGGTGAGCTAAGAAACTCCAAAACAAACAAAAATTCCTTTCCAGTGGTCCCTTCTAAACTGAGGGACTTCTGCTTATGGTTGTTCCTTTTATAAAGAGTTATGTGGGGAGGCAAAGTCGCTGCTTCTGCTTCAGTTGAAACCTTTTCTGTGGTCAGTCTCAAAATGAAATGTGTTTGTGTTGTTTTGACAGGTACCTGACCCGCTGGTCCATCAAGTCTGTAAAGCCCATCTGGAGGAGGGGCCCTAAGTGGTGCAGAAAGCCCTTTCCTGTCGGACACCCTTTGCTGTGGGATAATGTCAAGTATACACACAAGCCTTTCTATTTAAATCATTAGTGGCCAGAACTGGCATAGTTAGTAAGCACATATGTTTTCCACTGTTCTGCCTTTTTTTTGTAAGTTTGTCAATATCTTCAATTTTATTATTCCAAAATTTTCCTTAGTACTCTAAATTGTGTCCAGCTGTGATATGTTCCTCTACGAGAATATAAGATGAATCAAAGCAAAGTTCAATGTGCAGAATGATTTGAAGAAAGCCAAGGGCAAAGTCTTCCACCTCGAAGCCAAAAAGGATCTGAAAGGTCTTGTTTCTTTATCTTCCACAAAAAGGTTTGGGAAAGAATGTTTTCTTTTTCCATCAGTGAGTGGTGTTTCCCTATTAACATGTGTTTCGACTTAGATTTGCATCATTTAGGATGGAAGAAAAAGTCTGCTCAGCACTATGTCTCCTTGGCAGTAACAGAAATTGTTCATGACTACTGAAATTAGGGTGGTTTTTTATTCTCTGTACTACATATTATATGCAGCAGAACACCTGTGGCCATGGCAGACAGGCATGTGTGTCTTACATATCCCCTTAAGGATTCCTGGCTTGTACTTCACTCCTGGATCTGGCAAATACACAATGTTGACATCCTTGATGACTTGGCCTGGTTTTTTTCTCTTGCAAATGCATTTGTCATAAGGCTTCCTTGTCAAAGATATTGTTGCTTCCTGGGATAGCTTGGAGCTGATAGATGTGCATCATTGTCCATCCTGTAACTAAAAAGTGGAACCATTTCTCTTCCGGTATTGTATATATATGCACCTTCCACATACTGACCACTGCTATTTATGGGCCTGGTATGAAAGGTTCATTAAAGTTATCAGGATCATTATTGTTTTGGCTCCATTTCTTCAGAATTTATCTGGGGGCTACAAAACAACACAGCTTTTTTATGTACTACACTACTTAACCTTGGATGGATTTTATCAGAACCTGCTAATACCTATCAGTACAGACAGGAACAAAAGTAAGGATAAACCCATATTATCTAGGAAATCAACTTATATTAAAATGGTTCTTTTTAGCCTTCTTTTGCAAAATGGAAGCCCTTGAGCTGGCCAAGGCCTTGTGCTTTGGGGGACAGAGCCAAGACTTCAGTAACTATACTGAGATAAAATCTCTGGCTAACTGTGTCTGTTTTCTGAAGCTTTGAAACATATAGGCCTTCAGAAAGGAAAACATTTTTCTTTATTCTCCTACATACCAAAGTTACTGTGTCTTCTAGCCCAGGTAGCTCTGCTTAGTGAGCTTTACTAATGGATAGGTCACTGGATTAAACCATTGCCTTGGGATGAACCTGAGTGACCACTTGCTGCAAAAGACCAGGTGATGCCCACAGCTATTTTTTTTCAGCAGTTTAGAGCTGGAAAAACCCAACCATGTGAAGTTCAACAAGGGAAAGTGCCAGATTCTGCACTTGGGATGCAGCAACCCTGGATATAAACTGAGAACATAAAGACTGGGGAATAAGATGCTGAAAAGTAATGCCATGGAAAGGGACATGGGGGTCCTGGTTAATGGCAAGTTGAAAATGAATCATCAGTGCCCTGGCAGCCAGGAGGGCCAACCGTGTCCTGGGGGGCATCAGGCACAGCATCACCAGCCAGTCAAGGGAGGGGATTGTCCCGCTCTGCTCTGCACTGGTGTGGCCTCAGCTTGAATATTGTGGCATTTTTGGTCACTGCAATATAAGAAAGATACTAAGCTATCAGAGAATGTGCAAAGGAGGGCAATGAAGATAGTGAAGAGCCTTGAGGGGAAACCGTATGAAGAGTGGCTGAGGTCACTTGGTGTGTTCAGCCTGGAGAAGAGGAGACTGAGAGGAGACCTCACTGCATTTCCTTCCTTGTGAGGGGAAGAGGAAGGGGAGGAAAGGCAGGCACTGATCTCTTCTCTGTGGTGACCAATGACAGAACCCAAGAGAACAGCCTGAAGTTGTGTCAGGGGAGGTTTAGATTGATACCAGAAAAAAGTTCTTCACCCAGAGGGTGGTTGGGCACTGGAACAGGCTCCCCAGGGAAATGGTCACAGCACCAAGCCTGACACAGTTCAAGAAGAGTTTAGGTGATACTCTCAGGCACATGGTGTGACTCTTGGGAATGATCCTGTGCAGGGCCAGGATTTGGATTCGATGATCCTTGTTCCTTCCTGGGTTCCTTTCAACTCAGCATTCCTATGATTCTGTAACTAATTTTGGTGGAACCTAAATACTCTCATCTCTTTAATATGCCTTTCTAAAGTTCATGGTTTAGTACAGATTCTTTACAATATACATCAGCTTTCTGCTCTCACTCCAGCTGTGTTTTTGACATTCATGGTTACAGCAAGTATTCATCCATCCTGTCTCCAAATTAGTTCTTGTGTAAGCAAGGTGACTTTATAATCAGACAGATGACCTAGGTTTGATTTCTGACCTAGAGTTTCTGTCATGGAAGAAAATAACAATTTTTACCATCTAAAGTGACACATCTACAGTGACACATTGCAAGGAATTCAGTCTGGAGCTGAGAGAGGATTGCATACAGTGAAGTCCTAGGAAAATAACCAAGGCCAGAGTCCAGGCACAAAAGAATCCTGCTCCAAGTGCAGAGGTTTCACACATTTATTAGAACAAGCAGTAAACAAAAATCTCCTAACTGTAAAATCAAAATGTTCTTGAGTCCTCATGCCAGACAGAAGAGTCACAGCATGAAGGGCAGATCAAGGTTCTTCTCACCAGTGCCGAAGTAGATGTAGCCATATTGCTTGGTCAGTGGGACATGGTAGAACGTCAGTCCCAGCCACAGCAGGCTCCGCAGCACCACCACAGTGCCTCCCTTCTCTAGCTGGACACTCCAGGAGCCTGTACAAGAAGATGTGCAAATGAATCACTGGGCAAGAGAAAGAGGCGGCATTCCTGGAACAAGCTGTCCCTAGGCTGAGAGGATTGCCCTGGGTTTTGCCTGACCACTTAACAGTTCACAAGGCTGCACTGGAGTTTGTGACACCTGAAAAGAGGGAAGGCAGGGAAACCAAAAACCTCCATGCCCTTTTTTTCTTTTGTCACTTCAGCACTACAGGCTGCCCTTCTTTCCAGATATCTGTGTCTAGGTTCACATAGTAGCATATTCCCATGGCTATGATAGTAATGTTGTATGCATCACAGGAAGGTACCCCTCAAGCTCCAGACTTGTATAGTTGATACCCAGAAGAGGGTGCAGATATTCTTGCCTGCTTCTGAGGGGGCAGCAGTTACTCTAACAAGCTCTGCCATCTACTTGGTCTTGCTAGTAGCTATGGAGCCAAAAAGTTATAGCAATCCTGCAGAGGTATGAAATTTGTCCTTAAAATAAACTTCTAGCATTAGTAGTGGGAAGAGGAAAAAGGTGCTTTCCTGATACAGTGACTGGGAAAGAGGGAGAAAGTGAAATGCAGGGTATTTCCTATCTGAGAAATTTACGGAAAAGGTTAATTCTCTTCAGTCTTTCTTGGCTTCACCATTGAAGAGGATGTGCGTGGCAGGGGCAAAGGGATTAGTTTCCACATTAGTTTTGCTTTGGCTCTGCAGAGGAGGTTCAGAGCCAGTGTAAAAATGCAGTTTCTTCTGGATGCAAGGAGCTCTGAGCCACTGAGTATTTTGCATCTGACACAACAGCTTGGGAACTATGCCAGAGGGGAGGGGACTGAAGGATCAGCTCAGATTCAATGCTGGAGGGCTAGGAGCTGCCAGGAGAAGAAAATACCAGCTTCAGCACCAAATCAGTAATACTTAGAGGCTACAATGTAGGGAAGAAGGTTCCTGCTGAATCTCCATCTAAAAGAAAACGGAGCAGGCCCAAATTAAAAAGAAAAAAATGCAGTTGGAGCTGTCAGGCTACTACTGGCCTGGAGTCAAGCAGTTAAGTCTATTTGCACCCAAAGCCGAAATCTGCCAATTCCAGAGCAAGTTGAAAGCCCATAATGTGCTGAGCCAGTTAGGCAGTATTCATCCTTTTAGATAATTTTAGGCGCATCAATTTAGGCTATGACTCATGCTTACTCATGTCATGGTTAGCCTGGGGAAGGGCTTCCGTGATTGCTGGCAGCTGCCAGTCCTCCCCTTCCCATTCACTAGTGACTCTTGGCCAATTTTAGTCGCATCTGACAAAGGGCTGAAGGGCTTTAACACCACAAGTTCCTACCACAGGTCTCCCCAGGAGGTCCAAGGGTTGACTGCAGCTCCTGAAGCTATGTGTTTGATCTGCCAGCAGCTGCAAGGAAGCACAGGCTGTTAGGCTTGCCTGGCAGCCAGAGGAAGCAGCTAGCTGGGCAGTCTGTGTTTGTGTAGCACTGGGCTCTTGCATGGTCGCTCGTGGTACACATAGTCTCTTACACAGTTCATGGTAAACTACAGTAGTTGAGGGAAGAAGGGACATTGAGTGGAAATGTTTATTTGATAGCTGCAGAAGGAAACAATACAATTTGAAGCCTTGTAAAACCGGATCTTGTGATTTGTGCTGCTCTCCTGTTATCCTATCCTTTTTGTATTTCTGTACTTTTCAAGAGTTTCTTGTACACCATTGTTTCCCATGTTTCCTTCAGTAGCAAGTTCCACAGGTTTGTTACACTATAATGTGTACAAGCCCTGTGTCATCTTTGATCTGTTACCTCTCAAAGTACCCTCTTCAGTCATGTGCAAAACATGGAAATCAGTGAAGAGCAAGAACGCCTGACAGACTGACTCTAGCTGCCAGACAGAAGTACAAGAGACATTTCACAGTCTTTTGACTCAGGAGATTTCTACTCTGGAGAACTTCTGTCTCACTGCACTCCATGTTTCTACTAAAGAAAAACAGCTGGGATCACAGTAAAGGAGGGCACTACTTAATAAGAGAGAGTCAATACAGGTGTGTGCCATCTTTCAACCTTCCTGGCACAGTGACATTCTGTGTGCAGGTCCTAGTTAAAACACAAGCTAGCGTCTTCACAGGCAGTGGTTTCACATACAAGACAACCCAATCTCCCATCCCGTCTCTCCAGTGCCACACATGTGGACGCAAACTAGACTGGATCTTTTTCATACCTGGAGTAAAAATGCCTATTATGGTTCAGCCACTGGGATTACAAATTCTGAGTAGTCTCAGACAAAATCTGCACGTTCTCAAGAAACTTCACCATTTGGATAGCATGGAAACCCAGATGAAGAACACTTCTCTACAAGGCAGATCATCTGAAGCACTACAGCCATCTGCTGTCAAAGGACAAGCTTTCAGTTTCTTGAACTTTGTGTCTACAAGTCTTCAGCATTTACTAGTGGTAGTAGCAAGACTAGGTATAGGAGTGTTTAGCAACAAGTGGCAAGCAAACAGGTCTAAATGTAATAGTGACAAATAACTTTCTCAATTTCTTCTTCAAACCAACTTGGCTCCCAGCTCAGGGTTCCTGCAGATTGAACTTGCAGAAATTATCTGCAAGCCCTTTATCCAAATACTAGTGGTTCTTGCTTCTGCTTGGTTTGCAGGGAAGGGGACTTTCGGAGAAGTTTCTCTGACTAAAAGATAACAGAAGAGGAACTCTCACTGAATTTGACTTAGGACCAGTCTTCTGAGAAGCTAGTCTGTCAGGAAGAGGACTGTGCCTTGCCTTGCTGGGTGGTGAAAGCCTTTAGGGATTATCTAATTTGCTAATGCCTCCCAACATACTGGAAGCATCCAGCACCCTGGGTACATGTGATAGCTTGTGCGTATATTTTCATGCACATACATGAATCCTCTGCCCCAAACTATAACAAAAAGAAATGCTTGGAGCATGACAAATGAGAAAAGTGAGAGGGCAAACAGGGATATTAATGCTCTTAGGAACTATTCAGACATCTTTTTGTTGGACAAACTCATAGAGAAGGTAGAGTAAATCAAGTTCAACATGATTAAATCCCCGTATCTGTGCTCTGAGGAAATAGAGTACACGGATCTAGGATCTCCTCAGAACATTTACCCAGTGACACAGACGTACCAGTCCTAACAGAGTATTCATCAGCAGTTAACTGCTGATCAAAGGAACTGCCCGTGCACCTTTACACCTGGCAAAAATGGGCAGATGTAATTGAAGAAAGCTCCATTCACTTTCATGCTAGATGATGGCTGTGATGTGCAACTGCTGCATTTCCCTGATGTCTGTCCAAGCTGCAAACTCTCAAAGGGCTCAGATTTGTCATTTCATAAATGTGAGACTTTTGAGGAATATTATTACTGTTATACTTTCCAGCTCTTCTCCGGCCCTTCACTCTGCATCTAACTCTATGCAAGTATGGACAATTACGTTTTGCTGATGCTGCATATATCTTCCTGTGAAATGAGGACCTGAACAAAACAAGCAGGTTACTTAAGGGCAATCCCAACTGGACCATCATGAACATAGGTTGAGAACAGGAAAAAATTACAAGAAGCTGCTGGGGACTGCAATGTCATTTTCACTCAGATCCTGTTTTCAGCCAGAATGATGATTAGTCCTACAGTTGCTCTTTATTTTGCAGAGCCAAAGAGTAGCAGCAGTGCCACTGTCCACATTTTTACTAACCAGATCACTGGGGAAATTTTTCTAACCGAGTCATCAAAAGGGATTTACTCAATATACTTTTCCAGACAGGACTTTTGCAACACACAAAACCCATTCAGAAACTGCATTTGATACACAAAGGTGGTGTGTCTTCTAAGAAGACATCATATTAAAGTTCTGGAACCTATCTGGATTCTTTGGGCCTTTTCTTAAAAGATGCTTTTTCAGGCTCACCTTTCTTGTAGGATTTTGAAATACAGATGTCATAAATCACTCTAAAAGTACTTTTATCAGTAACTAATGAACAGTATGAAATAATAGCTCAAAATTAATCTACCTTCTTTTCTCCTTTGAGAGAAAGTCTTAGAAATTATTTAATAATACAACATAAAAAGGGATGAGGAGAATTATGAAAATTAAATGCTGCTTTTATCCCTTTTTTCTTTTTCTCTCTTTTTTTCCTAACTTCCCTGCTATTACAAATTTTTCTTGGAGTGAAATCATTTGCATTGGACTGAATACAAATAGAACTAGGAGACAGCAAGTAAAATTTTAATTTCCTAGAGTTAAATACTGATTTTAACTTGCATCTGCATGTGAGCTGTAGCCTATGCTGTCCCTAAATCAGTCAGCAGAGTTAACTTCACTCATCGTGCAAAGTTCACTGAGGTGCAGGGTACTAGAGGTCTTTGCTCTCACACTAGAGATTTCTACCAGTAATAGTGCTCTGGTGAGTTTCCCGATCTTCAAAATACATTTTTTAAAAAAAGCAAGTTAATTCTTAAGCTGCACCCAGCAAATCTAAGAAAGCCAAGCACTGTCTGTGCTTAAACTATTGCCTGTTGCTGCTCCAGAAGGGAAGGGAGGGAACTGCTGTGTGGGAGGAAAGAGCATGGGAAAAGCATCTGCTGGATGAAGATCTGGAGCTTCCTATCCCCTCTTTGGATCAGGCTGCAGCCTCCACCCCTCCAAACACAGGCAGGAATTCTGAGGAGTTCCTTACATCTTTCCCAAACAAGAAAGTGCTTTGAAGATCCTGATGCTCACCCAGTGTTAAACCACTGCCTTTTTTATGGCCCTTCAACAGCTGCCAGGACACCAGGGATGAATTTCAAAAGTCAACCTCCTTCTCAGCTGCTTCTTCCTTTCCAGTCGCCAATAGAAATCCCTGTCTCATCCCCTATGTCTGCCTCAGCTTTGGGCTGAATCTTGCAATCCACAGAGGCAATAGGGTGCATAAGACATGAGCTTTTAAACAAAACCCTTTTAAGAGGGCTGTTTGCAGAAGAACTTTCCTGCTGTAACTGGTCCACTTTCAGTATGACCTCTCATAACATTGCTGCTTTGGAGATGATTCAGCAATGTCTTATTTCAATGCAAGCTTGAGAAGAAACAGCTTTAAGAACTAAACAGCCTGATAGAGAGGCTCCACATTGCAAAAGCTCACAGAGGGTCATAAAAGTGACATTATCAATTCCTCTTCAAAGGAGGAAATGCCTCAAGGGAAAAGCAGCTACGGCGTGGTTGCACTTACCATTAATACAATATGCTGCCACAGGAACAGGTTACAACGTATGCTCCTGCAGTTAGTCCTGAGTGAGAGTCAAGTACGGAGTTATAGGACAAATATTAACACCCAGAGAAGGGCAACATAACAATTTCCCTCTGCAAAAGTAGCTGCCTCTTGGCTGCATGACCCCAAGCACTTAGCTCTGACAAAGCCTCACTACACCCATGGAATTTAGCTTCCATTTCCATCCAACAGAAAATCCTACACTGGCAAGAGCTTCCTACTTCTAATTTGCGGTCTGTAGGAAACAAAGACAAATTGGAAAGCAGAGCAGCTGTAAGGAAAGGTCACTGTGCTTTGGCTCTCTATAAATTGTGCCACACAGACATTTCGCACACAGCCTACCAGCCATAAGGACACATCCAAACACTCCTATGTGGGGCCCAAACTCCTTCATGCCACTTACTGGCTGCAAACTAAATCTCTTTCATTTGCTTGACACACCACCTGCACCCCATATGTTAACACTGCTGTCAATATTTCCAATTCCCCATATAACTATTTAATAATAATTAAACAAAAACACAGACTGGTCGCAGGTTCAGTACTATTTTAAATTGCCTCCAGAGCCAGGAAAGCACAGCTTATAATCAGATGCTGCCAAGCGGCTTTTGCATGGTCCTAATGCCTGGCATGTCCTTGACATACAAATACAATCATGCCCAAAACCTCAAAGTAAAATGATCTTATTTCAGAGGCTTTTCCTCTCCATTATATTCTCCCATTGGGGACGTGTCTGCAGGAGAAATGATTAAGAT
>VYZS01046247.1:28506-50583 GCA_013400695.1 Neodrepanis coruscans
TCGCTGGGTTGTGCTTGGATTTCAAAGTCTGGCTTCCAGTCCTTACACTTAGATATGTGAGTTTACAGGTAGCTATTTCAAAATGTACTGTATTTAAGTAAGCCCAGTTTTCCAGATATTTGTATCCATTCTGCCCCTATCATTACTTGTCTCTCCATCAATCCTTTACTTCTAAGTAATTTATAACTAAGTTGAAGAATATTGATACTGGCACTGGTCCCAGCTGAAGCCCCTTCTGACCCCTTCCAGAAATACATCCATTTGGTGATTTCTGAATCTCGACTACTAATGAAGATTAAGTTTAGGGGAATAATTCTGCAATGCTGGGATTTATTAAAGGTTAGTTTGCCCCAAGTCTCCTGAGATAATGATTTCAGAAGTAACTTATTTGGTTGTTTAACTCTTCCTTCCCTCAGCAAACAGTTTGAAAACTGTCTGAAAGAGTATTTTATTGTCTTTGTTTGATCCAAGTCCATATTCTTTCAAAAAAAAACCCAGAAAAAAATACTGAGAACTTGTGCCCTTCCACATTCTTACCAGCCTTTTTACCATCACCATTTTGTGACACTTTCCAATAGCATTACTATGCTTTCTTTTCTTCTCAATAGAGTTGAAATAAATCTGCCTTACCGTTGTCATGGACTCCTCCAGGTTATTCTGGCTCCCTTTGTCATTTTCTACTCATTATAAATTCCAGTTTATGTCAGGCACTCCTTAATTATTCCAAACTTTCTGCATTTCCTTTTACATGTCTTTTTTAATTCTGATTTCTACTCCTATTCTGCAAGCGATCTGTGGTAGGCTTTCAGCCAAAAACAGCTATTTATTGACTGGGAGTCACGATTTTTGAAGAAAGTCTTCTCATATAAAATGTATTTCCAGCCATATCTTTTCCTATCTAGACATACCTCCTCACTCACATCAATTTTTAACACTGTCCAGTTGGTGTCCCTTATCTCCATATCAAAGTGATCTGAGTCAATAATCTGCAACAACCCTCAGAGTCAAGTTAGTGCTTTTATGAACTGTAGTTTGAAAGTGCCAAGTCACTGCATTCTCCAGCCCTGTCTCACTTCTTCACAAGCTTTCCATTCTACACTTGTACCTCAGACTTTCTCTCATCCCCTTTCCTTATCCTTGCAAAATGGCATATAGTCTGATCTGATACCAGAGTCACAGTAAAATCAACTTTCCCCCTCCATTTTCACTTTCTCCATCACATCAACGCCTGACAAGTGACTGGTATTTCATATCTCCACAACATTAGGTCATCAAGTGAAAATGTTGTAGGCATGCTACGAATTATTGCTATTTGCTTTGCCATTCCATTATCTACAAGCACATGTAAAACTGCCACAACCCTAGTTCCTGAAATACTATGTTCAGGGTTCCAAACTCCATGCAATAGAAAGGACCATGCTGGCAACGTGCCAGCAGCTGAAAGGCCACGTCTAATTGTGCATAAAGTTAAGCAGATTGTCTGCTTAGACTAGGGCAAACAAGCTTATCTTTAAAGCAGACATATGGCCAGCAAAACCTACAGATCCCAGCATGCAATGTTCTGGCCAGCTGGCCATTTGGATCATAATGAAGCTTTACATGATCTGATACCGTGGTGACAGAAGATCAGGATTGCATGTTCATGCTTTTGAGACAAGGTTCTCATTTCCCACTTTTCTCTACAATCATTTTTAAAAATGTATTTTTTTAATAAAAGCACAGCCACACAGTCACTTGTCTGTGGGAGATGAGACACCAAGAATAAACAGACAGAATCACAGTATGATTAAAGAGGAGCATCAGCATGTTCTGAACTCTTAAGAGTGCACAGATAACCTGATAGATAGACACACAGACAGAATTTGGAACCTGCAAACACCACAGATATCACTGGTAAAGATAAGGATGGCAGACAAGTCTTGTTACAAAACCCCAGGTTTTCCAATTCTGCACTAAACTCTGCTTTTACCATTGTTGCCTTTATTCAACCCATTTTAACTTCCTTTCTTCCCACCTCTCAGCTGTCATATAAAATGTTCCCTCTGCCTCCAACTTTCCATTCTGCAAGACACCTCTGCTCTTCTATAATGACACACCATACATTTTATGACAGTTACCCCCTTGACAGCTATCACAGATTCTAAGTCTCCAATTAATAGAAAAAACTATTCCAACAGAGTTGTTACTGATAGGTTAAAATCAGTCCTTAATTTCTCAGTCCTGTTATTTAGGTCTTTTAAGATGCTAGGGGAATTCTAGCCAATGAGGATGGCAGCATCACTCCAGTGTTGCTTATCCACAGCCCACTTCTTGTGTATTTACTGAGGAGAGAAACAATTCTGGCTTCAGTCACAATTCTAGATGCAGTAAATTTGAAAATTCCTACTTCTGCTCTCAGATTAACTGCTTAAGACAGGATCTAACTAGGAAAGGCAAGAAAAACTCCAGGTCAAAATGAGGAGATTTGGCAGAGCTATGAACAATATGTCAGGAAATAGAAAAAGAACTGTCTGCTTTTTCTACTCTGTCAGGACCAAAATGCACTGTCAGAGCTGAAGAAAAGTAATCCAGAGTCTGAGTGCCTCACAACCAGGAGTGAATGACTTTGGCAGAGCCATCCTGACAAAATCGGCAGAAAGCCTCTTTTTTTTTTTCCCACACACATTTTCACAAGCAACCAGTACTTTCAGGCAACCTGAATGCTTGTTAAAGGAGAGTGGGTTGATCTCTTTTAATGTCAGAGCTCCTATATGCATGTGATAACAGTGTAATTGGAGAGGGACTACATGCCTTGCTGATCCTGTAACCAATCCCTGTCTTACCTCCTTCACCTGACAAGCTCATGCCATCAATCCTCAGGTTCAGTCCAAAAAAAAAGAGCAGGACAGAGGAACCAGAGCTGCACAGGCACCATGATGAATCTTCTCTTCCATTAAAAAGCACTCAGCTGCACTTGAGCCCAGGTAGTCTTTGAGAGGTAACATTTTTGAGGAGAGCAAGATCTGTACCTCCTGGGAAGGGGGCAAAGGTTCATGCTTACACAGACCTCAGGTTGCCACAGGAAGACAAACGCAACAATGCCACAGTTGAGCCTCACTTTCTACCAGCCATGGGGGAAAATATAGTTACAAATCAAATTTGATTTAAAGACTTCAACAAAACTGCCATTTTCATGTCTAACACATGGTGTATCTCCCTACCAACAAGGGAGGGAGTAAAAATAGAGGAGAGCAAGGGAAGGCAAATAATAGCAATACCTGGACTACTGTATGAAACTGCAGATAAAATTTTCTTAGGAGGTATCCAGGATCTAATCCCCCTTGCAATACTCCTTTGAGTCAAAAGGGACACCTCAATGAGACAGTGTATGTAAAAACATGCAGTCTCTCCAGACTACACCTCTGGAAAATTATTTCATCAAGGACACTCCCAGTAAGTTAAAAAGTGTTTTAGATTTTAGTGGTTTATGCTCTCTACAGTCAAAAATGTTCAGAATTCAGGCAGGAGCTCACTAGGTTCATTCTCAGTTCTTTTTTGCCAAAGGAAGATTGTGGGGGCAGGGAAGCGGCGGGAGGGTTCAGAGAGAGAGAGTCTGAAAAGCTATTTACATCACTGGCAATTCACTGTCCTTCCACTCCATCTGGCACAGGTCATCTGTTATCCTATCCTACTATTCCAGAATAGGAATAAAATAGCAAACCTAAGTTCTGATTGTGTCCCTAGAATCCTCCTAGGCAGCAGGATGTGCAAACCCTTTGTCTAATCCAAAAGAAAATGCAGAAAAAATCAGCAAAAGCAGTTAGAAACAACTAACAAGCAAGCCGTTCCCATGTCTTTAGAGAAATATTCTGCCAGAGGAAACCCTGGAAGAGGCTTTAAATATATTTAACAGTTGTCCAGCAGAGTTGTGAAGACACATTCCAATATGCATATCTTTCTTTCTTCTTCCACGGTTTATAATTCCACTAGAGTAGAGACTATTCCATACTACAGCATTTCTAACACAGTTTATCAAACGAACGTTTGAATTCAGCCTCTCAGAGATATCAGCTCAGTGTTAATGAGAGCCCATTTAGATAAAGAAGAGCAATACTGGGTGGGACAAGAGGTGTGAAATACTTCAAACCCCATAAATTCCCTCTACCATAGGTGGAGTTATCTCTTCGCACAGGGACACCAGTTGTCACAGGCTTTACAGAAGTCAGGAGTGAATATGACACTCGGGCAGAAGGGTTAATTGCTGTGTAGTCAAACCTGCTGTGAGGATTTGACAGCCTTGGTACACTTACATCTTACCATTGTAAGCATTTAGAACTGCTTAAAATGGGAATTAACTACAGTATTTAGTAATGGATAAAGTTCCTTTACAGATTCACAGAAGCTTCTCCCAAGCATATGACCTCTACAGTAACCCACACCAGTCATCTCAGTGTTTCCCTACACTAGTCAAACTGCCTTCCCTTTCATTGCATCTGTTGACTTTCCTACCTTTACCTTTTGGGATATCATGCTCCAGAGAATCTAGAAAGTCAGTGGATGGGTCCAGGTTAGCCTTTTCCAGCAGGGTTTTATTCTTCAGGTTAACAGGCTTAGTGAAATGGAAATAAGAACTTAACTTTTTTGCCTCCGCCAAAGACAGACCTGTAAAAACAGCCATTGGTGAGCTTTCACACAGTGAATAGGGTAACATTCATTCTACCATCCAGCATAACAATGTTTCTCTAACGCCCACAACATAGGCCAGAATCACAACCTTTCTCTAGCAGACTCTGCAGAAGACCAGAGTCTTGTCAGAAAGAGGTGTCAGCAGTCCCTGATGATGTACATTGCAGACCATACTGACTGCTGTTCAGATAACCAACGAGTGCCGAGTTGAGACTAACTCTCTGTGCCCATTTGGTTACATCCTGTATCTAGATGGAAAATTCCCTACAGCTACAATTGCTAAACTACAGCTTATACAGACAGATGAAACTACAGGTTTAATAACTCAGAGCCGTAGCTGATTCTTCTCTCACCATCCAGAGTTGAATCACGCACCTGAACGTAAGTGGCACTGGATTCTCTCTTCCCTGCTCATTTCACCCAAGGGGAAAAAAAAACCCAACAAAAAAAACCCCACCCAAAACCTAAAATCAAAGTATCAGCTAGAGGAAGTAATCTTAATTTACAGCCTTTATGATCAAAGTACAGTTGATACTGATAAAGACAATGAGAATTTACCTTCGAAGTGTCTGTTTTCATGCACAGACCCAAGAGGAGTCTTCACAAATGCCCCCCGGGGGACGATACCAACTGCTCTGTCTATCTCTTCTATTGTAGCTATGAGGCGGGCCTCCTCCTTGATCACAGGCTTTAAAGAAAAATAGGAAAGTTTTAAAGACAGGGCTTTCCTTGTTTGCATTTCTGAAAATAAACTGGAGGTGACAGTAGAAACCACAATGGACTCATCAACTTGAAGCCCAATGGCACTAAGAGGAGGACCACAAATCAGATGTCTTTTCTCATAAAATAGGACAGAAAGTATGACTGGGAGCAGACAATTTATACTCAACAGAGAGCTAACTATCTCTCTTCTGATCCATTCCTTCCTCCCTCTCAATTAAGCTACTTATGCCTTGTCTATTCATTTCTAAAAAATGGTGCCTATAGTTACTATTAAAGCTTCAGAAACTGCAGTGAGGATCTGTACCAACTGTGCATAATACAACATAAGGGATATTTCTGAGCCCAGTCGAACTCCAGGAGTAACGGAGTTCGGTCAGGAAAGCTGACAGAGAAGAAGAAATTGTGTATCTCCTGCCTGACCACCGGCTCAGGCTGCTTATTACACACAAGGAGGCGCAGCTACCGCCTGTCCAATGTGAGGGGCACAACTGCAGCGAAGGGAGTTTCAAAGTGTTTTGCTGTTTTTACCTCCGTACCACTTTCAAACAATCTCTCAGCAGCTTCTTTGTTAATCTCAGCGACGTGGTACTCAAAAGAAGGATCCCCCTGAAAGCGGCCCTTCAGCTGCTCAGCCTGCGCAACCATCTCCTTGGTCGCCGGGGTCAGTAGGCTCCAGTCCAAGCAGTTCAAGCTGCCAACGACAAGCACGACGCAGGGCCGGGCCCGTTAAAGAACAGAGTTGGATGCAGCCCCGCCAGGCCCCTCAGGACACTGAGAGGCTCCCTGCAGGAAACCTGGACAGCACCCTCCCACTCCCTCCTTTCCCCACCGCCCCCACATCGTCCCCCGCACCTGTAGAGGCGGCTGCGGGGCGCGGCGCGGTCGGGGCCCAGCCCCTCGGCGATGTAGTAGGTGCCGCGCACGCCCTGGATGCAGCCCCAGAACCAGACCCGCTCGAAGCGGTAGTCGCGCTGCAGCAGCGGCAGCGACACCCCCAGCGCCGCCCGGTTCTCCGAGCTGAGCCCCGCGCCGCCGCCGGCCACCAGCGCCAGCGCCGCCGGCAGCGACTGCGCCTCCATCGCGGCCCCGTTACCCCGGCGACCGCCCGGGTCAGCCCGGGTTTCCGCCGCCACAGCGAGGGAGGAAGCGGGCAGATGCCTGTGCTGGTGCCGGTCCCGTGCACGGCCGACCCCGCCCGGGACACAGAGATGCTGGCAAGGATGCAGTTAGGGATGCCAGACTGTGTTCCTCAATTTCAAGAGGCCTAAATCCAAAGCCTAGTCCAAAAAGCAGGAGATCATACAATTGCATTGCACCTTTGCTAGGATATCACAAAGGGCTCTGTTTATCTCGTTTCTTACATGAACAGCAAAAGAAACCCCTTCTGAAGCTCATCGCTTACACTGTCATTCTTAGAGATGCAGAGGAAGGGCACGAAGTTGGTAAGAGGATCGCAGCACCTCCCCTGTGAAGATGGGCTGTTCAGCCTGAAGAAGAGAAGGTTGCCTGGAGACTTCATAGCAACCTTTTTGTATTTGAATGGGGCCTAGAGGGACTTTTCATCCCTCTGTAGCTGTAGTGATAGGGACAAGGAGTAATGGGTGCAAATTGAAAGGGGAAATTTAGGTTAGATATTAGGAAGAAATTCTTTACCACGAGGGTGGTGAAATACTGGAACAGGTTGCCCAGGGAGGTTGTAGATGATGGCCGTGGCAGTGTTCAAAGCCAGGTTGGATGAGGCCTGGAGCAACCTGGTCCAGTGGGAGATGTCCCTGCCCATGGCAGGGACCCCTTAACATTCTATGATCTTATATAGCTCATAGGCATCTATAAATAAATGTCTTATTTATAAATGACAGCATTTGGATTGCTCTTTGGCAGCTCATTTTGCTGAATCACATACAGACAGACATCCAGGAAACAACTCCTGCCCTAAAATTCTTGCAGTATGGCTTAAAACAAAGTGCAATAAATAAGTAATGAGATTGTGCAGCTGCTTAAATAGAATTTCTGTTTGACGTCTTCAGGAAGTTTAAGCTTTTATACGTGTGCATTATATAACAAATACACGTATGCACTCAGATTCAAATCCATTGTGAAGTCATACATTCTTTCTATTTCATCCATTTCCTGTTAACTTCTAAGGAACATACTGATCCTGGAACTGCTGCCTGTAACAGTTGTCACCTTTTTCTTTTGTCAAGTGAGATGTTTAATGAGCTGTACAGCATGCACTCTGACCCATTAGCTTTACTTATGCCGCAGAAAAGGCAACTCAGGTTCCTGAAGGTTAACCACCTCTCTTTGGCATGAGTCAAGCAGAACAGGCAGGAGTAACCACAGATTTTTTTTGTCTGCACCTACCTGTGCCATACCATAATTTGCCCAATGGAATAGGAATTTTCAGACTTTGTAGACTGTAGAGAAATCACCGATTTCCCTAGGACTGAGTGTTAATATTTTATATTAGGGCTATGATCTGACCAGTAAACTGACCAGAAGAAGTACAAGCCAAACTCATTTCACACGAGTGAGAGGGGCAACCAAAGACCATAATGAATTTCTGCCACTGTCAACCACAGCTGGATTCAAACCAGATGCTGACAGCTGAGAGGCTCTTTAGCCTGTTATGGATCTTCTAAGCCACCCAGTCTCTAGTCTTTGTCTGTCCTGATTGAAGATTATTGAAAAGGAAATCTATAGCTTAAGGAAGTTCCTCCTGGTTTAGTAAAGTCTGGTAGGTAACTGTATTCTGCTTTCCTTTGTCTTGACCCCAATTACTAAACACTGATAAAGATCGGGAAGTAAGTGGTTGCATTATTTAACAAATGAAAGGTCAAAAGCGCTGCTATTCAGGAAGGTCAAAGGTTACCATCACTGTTATTAAACAGTTTGAAAGCAGTTTCTCCCATTCCTTGCCATCCCAGGCTCAGACAAGGAGCTGCTCAGCAGTCAGGCAGCCAGAAGAGACGAGAGGCACCAGGCATCCTTCAGCTGGATAGGTGGCTTTTCTTAGACACCTGCTTCCTCGAGCGAAGGCAGCTCCCATCAGAGGACTGAACTCTCCTGCCTTTGCACAGAACATGCATGTACCTGTGTGCCAAACAGCTTCAGCTCCTCCCAGCTCCATCCTCTAGAGCTGGAATCCTTTTGGGTATGAAATCAAACTCGTGTTCCCTTCCACTCGTCTAAGGCAAGGCACAGAACAAAGGAGCAGCATCGGAGTTAAACTACTTGAAATACATGTAAGTTGCTGCTGTGTGCACAGTGGCTCCAGGACACTTGCACAGCTTCACAAAACATTTGAAAATACTTTTAGTGATGTAGTAGGAAGTCAGCTCGTCTTCCTTCACATTCTTTAGTATACCTTATCCCAAAAGAAAGAAGAATAGCTTCATAGAAGAATAGTTTCATGTCACTTCCATTTCTGCTGGTACAGATTAAGCAGGCTGTCCTCAAAATACTGTTGCAGGACAACTGTTGCACTGTTTTGGGTATCCATTGAACTGACCACACATCACAAATTATACTGCTATCCATCATCTATTTGTTTCCTGTGGTAGGGATAATCTGCAGTTGGTTGTGATGCAGCAAAAAAGAATAGATAGGGGTCGTTCCTCCCAGGTGTGTTGAATATGAAGTCTGATTTTTTTTCCAAATTATGTCAAAAATTCAGACTGTGTCTGACTTTACAAACATTGTAGCTTTGAATCATTTTCCTGAATATAAGTCATTACTGTATAAGAATAGTAAAAGTTAGTAAACAAGAGAGTTTTCCTGAAAAAGGAAGGAATGAGAGATGGCTGCTTGTCAAAAGAGGAGGAGACTGTGGATGACAAACAGCTGGACAAACTTCAAGAACGTAAAGTGATGCCTTGAGCTCTGCTGAGCATAAAGTAAGGAACTAGAGCCAAGTAACGGTTTAACAGCAACAGAAGGGATCAGGGATGTCCCTACCTGATAGAGTACAGACGCTTTCCTCTCTCTTGGAAATTATACTAAATATGGGAAAACTCTGGAAATACTTTGACTGCAAATTGTTCAAAGGAAAAGGATGTGGATCCTCTGGCTTGCCCAGGACCAATGCCGTTTTCTCCATTAGTGAGACCTGCACTAGCTGAGTGCAGACATGGGGAGACTTGGAGAGGAAGGGNATGGGAAAACTCTGGAAATACTTTGACTGCAAATTGTTCAAAGGAAAAGGATGTGGATCCTCTGGCTTGCCCAGGACCAATGCCGTTTTCTCCATTAGTGAGACCTGCACTAGCTGAGTGCAGACGGACTGGACTCCTCTACTTCTGGAATCCCTGCAATAACGCTCTGGGTAACAACTCAGCAAGAAATCCGGCTAATAGGTCAGGATGAGAACAGTTGTGTGAGATACAGAGGAAATCTGCAGGATGACTGTGACAAGCCTTCCCTGGAGATTCTCTTTGGCATAATCCTGGGCAGGCAGTATGCCCAAAAAAAGTGTTTGTCCTGCCCTACTCAGGAAGAGACAGGCACAAGAGCCAAAGAGCTTTGTCTTTTTGTGACATGAAGTTTTCTATGCTTTTAAGGTTTGTTTCATGCTTTTCATCACTCCTGTAGTAGCACCTGTCATCCTGACTGCTCTTGGCACAGGGCAGGCAGGTAAAGAGTCTACTGGGGTAAGAAGACTGATGTGCTGGTAATATCATCTTGCCTGCATCTTACATGAGTAGCTGTGATTCTTTTAGCTGGAGCTGAACACATATGTCTGTCTTGGTTGTTTTTCAGGTGTGCACTCTGACCTTGCACACACCATGCTGCCAGTCAGACTGCTAACAGCCTGAGTGGGAAAATGCTGTTGAGGAGCCCTGGGAAAGACAAAACAGCACAGTGAGAAACTGCTATGTCAGCGTAGTTCTGACTGTGATTAGGCTTCATGAGGATTCAATGCATTGATATAGGTGTTATCCACATTTCAGGCTGCCCCTTGTCCTAGTGTCTTGGAACTAGGATTTAATATAACAAATAACTAATAGAGGGGATTTCAGACATCCTACAAGAATAGACACTGCATGAAAGATTGCTTAATTGTTTTGGTGATTCCCTGGAAGCACCTTGCTGATGGCAATCCCTGGTCTTTACAACTTCAATTTTTAGGACTTTCATGCTGTCTCTACAAGCTGAAGTAGTTACAGCAAAATGGTGGAAGATTGAGACCTTTCAGAGCCATGACAAAGACTGCATATCACAGAGAGGAATGAATCAACAGCCATCAGTAATCAACTTGTCCTTGGAAGAGATATCAACAAGTCTGAAGGTTTCAGGTGGCTCCAGGCAGAAGCTTTCTAAAGCATTTAAGCAAGGGAGTAATAAAGACCTGGGTGGTGCCTGATGCATGTGACAAGCTGATGATGGAATGGGAGTTTCTGGCCTACCACTTGAAAGCCCAGAGCAGAAGTGAGGAAGTGGATCCAGGGGTGCTCTGGGATGAGAACAATTGACAAGGCAAATCTCATTAACTAAAAATTATGTTTTCAGAAAATATCCTTATTGTAGTAAGCTTTGTTTTAATCTAGGCAGAGTTTATTCCTGTTGGAGACAACTGCATGTCTCTCTGCCAGATAGTTAGAGACTGCTGGCCTTTCCTCATGTCACTTTCTATAGTGATTGCTACTTTCAACATTTCTTTCCCTCAGGAAATACTTCCCAATATGAAATTTCTGCTCAGTCTCAGGTACCTGTTTAGGCCTATTAACCTTTAAAAATGTACAGGAACTAGAGACCAACTCAGGTGGGGTGCATGGCTTCAGATAACTGTCTGTGCCCTCCAAGCATCAAATGCCCAGAGAGGTGTTTGCATCCCCGTCTTTGGGGCACTGACTCTTGTCGGCAAAGCTCAGCCATCTGCTCAGCAAGCCTTTTGCCTTTGTGTGGATTCACTCTCCCACCTGCTGCTGAATTACTTTCTTTCAAAGACCCAGGTGGGTCATGCTGATATTTGTATGTGGTTGCTTTTCCCAATAATATAGTGGAGCCAGGTAAATTATATCTGAAAATGGGAGGAAAAGAGTGTTCCCTGCACTGCATCTGCTGCAGAGTCTGATCCTCCACATGCAGTGTGGCCCTCACCCAGCCAGTTGCACTAACAAAGTAGGGTTTTCCTTTTTTTTACTGCAAGACTGAAAAATGTGTTCTGTGTAACTCAGCAGAAAATGTTACCCCTCTGAAATTTCCAGCCTTTCTTTCCCACCTCTACTCAGTTCTGGGCAGAGATTAAGGAAATCTGAGATGACCCGGGAGAGGGAGCAGCAGAGACCTCTGCCTAAACTGTTTGAATAGATAATACCCTTTCCAAACACTGGCACCTGGGAATCCTTTAATGACTTGGATGGTGCTTTGGGTAGACTAAATAACTCCTTTCAGAAACAAAGGCTTATTATTATTTATTTATCTGCCTTAAATCTTACAAGCAGTTAGAAAGTAACCCTTTCTTGTGTTATATTCCTGCCACTGTGCTGAATATCATGAGGTCCAAGTGTGTTCTTGTTTACTCTGATTTAACAACAAATGTAAATCTATATTAGGGCAGATACTTCACATCAAATTTTCACAGAGCAGAATTTGTCCCTATTTATTCAGTCAAATCTTAAACACACATCACCCATTCAGAAAGGAATTACATGTGAAAAATTCCAAATATTAAATGGATGTGTTCCTCCACCATGTATGCCTTAGTTATTGAAAAGCTAAGTAATCACTTGTAACTGAAAGGAGAGGGTTGTCAATGAAAGAAGTAATGGACCACCCTGTAAAATGTATTTTATCCTCTACACTGAGAAATTGTTTTAACAACCGAACATTTATTGACAAAGCTCTGGTAGGAGATATTTTTTTCATTCTTGTCTGCATAGAGACTTCTACTTGATCTAAAGAGAGAATAGAGTCTGTGGTTTCATGAGTATGCATGAAGACTCTTCTTAATAACCTGATCCAGAGTCCTAATCCTCTGAAATTTATTTCTTACCTCTCTCCTTCTTGCCTTGATTTGTTTGTCATTGTCTGCATCATTCCCAAAATCTGAGTAAGTCTATAAAATCATAATTTGTAGGCTTGAGCCACACGTTCTTTGCATACTCCAGCCTTTCTTGGTTTGACCTCTTTTCCAGTTCTTTGATCTTTAAATAAGTAAAAGAACTTACAGTAAAAGAAGTGAGTAAGTAAATGCTGCAACTTCAGAGGTTTTCCTTTACATGAACCCAGCTTACATTTCTAAAATGCAAGGATGGATGGTTACTCTGGGTTTGCTTGGCACCTAGCAGAATTAATCCTCCTTACAGTCTCACTTGTGGCCTTAAGTCTACATGGGAATACAAGTACCATCATATATAATTAAAAAAAAAACTACCAGCTTGCTTTCCTGCAGTAACTACCATATTTGTCTTTGCTTCTACTACTTGTACCTCAGAATTTCCTGCAGCACAGTGACCTTGTCCAGCAAGGTCTGGAGATCATTGCAGATCTGAGCCAGGGAACTTTCCTCAATGGCAGCAAGAGAAATCACATGCCCAATTGCCCACTGTGAGTTTATCAATGCAGCGGCACAGCTCTATGCCCATGGAAGATGGTGTGGGTCTCACACAGCCAGTTATTTAGGCTTCATAGACAGCCACAGGGAAATTTCATGCTCAAAACAGCTTTTAAGGCGTAGAAGCTGCGAGGCCTGGAGCTGTTTTCCAGCTTGGAGGCCCAGATGTGCACTACAGTCACATCCTGCTTGTTTGTCAGGATGCAGCCTAGGTATGTAACTGTCTGTCCTCTCTTCCCTCTCCTCCCTAACACGCTTCTGGCTTTCCACTGGAAAGAAAACTGGAATTGAGAGTAGGAGGGTGGGTGGGTGCTGTGGTGGACTCCTGGTTTAGACTGGCTTAGAATCTCAAACAGTTCATCTCAGACTAATAACAATGCATCACAAAGCTTGACCTGGCACACTGTTGAGTGGCCTGTTGCCAACTTCTTGGCACCTAAGACATGCAAACTTGGACTATGGCGGTGCCTTTGAAGCAAATTTCCTTTCCCAGAGAACCACCACGAGGTGACTCCAAGCACTGTTTATTTTACAGCTACTATTACCAGAGGGGATGAGTTAAGGTATAATTGTTTAGAGAGAAAGCTGTTAGAATCAGTACTGGCTGGTCTGGATGCCTAGTTCTAGGACTTCAGTGGGTCTCTGTATAGAAATGCTTAATCAATTTCAAAATACTAAACAACTTGAAGTTTCATTTTCATTTGACCACAGCTTTATTTTTGCCCCTGTTAACTCAGAATCACAAGTTGTCAGCTTGAGAACATTTATTTTAGAAATTATGGGCCACAGCAGTAAGAACTTGGCTGAGGGAAGGTGAATACTGCAGCCTATTTCTAATCATCTTCTCGATGTAGACAAAAATAGGAGCTCAGGTAGGCTGTTTTATGTGTATTGCTGAGTGGCTGGAAGAATAGTGCTGTGAAAAAAAATTAAATCAGGAATGGATTAAAATACCGGTTTAGCAACTGCCTGAGGCTATTGGTTGAAGCCTAGGTCTGACAGAAGTCAGTGTCAAAGCTTTGTCAGTGTCCTGATTTTGCTGGATCAGAATCTCATCTGGAGAGTGCAAATGAGGAGTCAATGGAACAGCAGCTGCAGAAACAGCAGTAAAACGGTTGTGGTAAGGTCAGGTATGATGCTCAATTTTTCTCATGGAAAAATAAAATTACAAACCTACAATACGAACTTGATGAGAAAGTTAAAGTGGATGTGATGTACCTACAGGTTCTGAAGAGAAGCTGTAAGATAATATAATGGGAGATGATTAGAGCATGGCCTGGGCTCTGGCCATTGAGAGTACCTCTCTCCCAAAGAAAGCTCACAGCTGCCTCACATTACTGACTAAAGCAGACTCCTAAGGGAAGAGATTCCTCACAATTACTTGTTGTGAGAGCACAACAGCACGGTTCAAACTCCCAGAGGACTTCTGGTTACAATTACATAACAATGCTAAAGTCCATTGAACTAATTGCTTAAGCCAGAAGTTACCCAGCATGATGACTAGCTCCCTTGTATGCTGCAGAAATCCTACCCTGTAAACATTTGTAGACTTCGTACCCACCAGAACAGCCTCCCTGCTCCCTCAGTAGTACAAGCATCAAGGCACTCGTTCCTACCCTGTAAGAGTTGGTTTGGAAGAAGGCAGCATGCAAGAAATTTCTTTTTGTTTAGTTTAAACAACACCTCCTTGGGTACTCTGAACAACTTATGAATAGTAACATAGTTTCTTCTGTCCTCCACTGTTTTTAAACGGAGAAATTTAATGCCAATAGAACCTGAAGGTAGCAAGGGAAGCCTTTTTTTTTTTTTTTGGTTGTTGTTTCTTTAGTAAATACTTCTCTTCTATAAATCATATTTTATAGGGATTTTTTCTTTGCAAGGTTATGACTAGAAAAGACCTGGAATGGGTGAAAAACCTCTCTCTCAGGTGCTGAGTTCAGAAACAAATGGGAATTATGTTTTATGGGCAACACATTGATTTCTTTTATTTTTACAGTAGCTGAATCAAGAAAACAGTTAAGGTAGTGGAGACAGCAGGCCTGTGAGCAGCCTAAGGAGCAGGCAAGCAGCAAATGGGAATTTCACTGAATTGATTTTATACAGCAAAAGCTTGGTACACAGTGCCCTCTTTCTTCTTCAAAGAAGAGTGCATCTATCTGAACCTTGCTGTTGCAAGAAGTAAGCAAAATTCTGGCTAAGAAATATGTTGAAGAGATGCCAGCCATTCAGCTTCGCCTCCTCCCTAATCTTTGTGTGTTTGGAAATCCTGTGCAACTCAGGGCTCCTCCAGTCCAAAGTGGAGGCTGCAGCAAGTATCTGAGCTTAGACATTCATGTCTCTGCCAACAGAATTAAAGAGAGGCTTTGACCCTCTGTAGCAGCACCAGAACTGTGTCTGCTTCAAATGCTCTTTCTGTTGAAAGACTTTTGGAGTTTGGAATGCTCGGATCCCAAATGCAGGAATCCAGTGAGATCTTCACTTGTTACCTTCTCTGTCTCTATGAGAGTTCAGCCAGGCTTGTCACAAGTTGGAACTGCTCTCCTAATTTTGGAAGTTTACATAGTTTGGTGGTTTAGGAGACACAAGTCTCTCCTGTCCTAATTCTGGTAGTAACAGGAGGATGGGTCTGCTGATTGAAAGAAACACAAAAGATAAAGGTACCAGAGGCTAAGAGTTTCACACTCCAGGAAAACACAAAGTTTCTGGAGTTAGAAACAAACCTTCACGGGAAGGATCTGGCCCTATTGCACAGTGCTGTGAAAATGTGTGCAGTGGACTGACTGCATTCGGCATCCGGGGATGCAGCAGCTGCTGTGCCTGGCGTACACACAGGTGCTCCTGAGGCCTCAGCTGCTCACAGTTCCAGGAATTGGAGGAAGAGGCAGCCAGGAGGAGCAAAGAAAACACAAACTGAATAATCAGGAAAAGAAGATAAACTGTGCTGAGTGGCAGCTGGTCTTTAGAGAACAGGCTATGTAAATACCCCAAGGGCTTTGTGCATCATCCCTGGGAAGCTAGTCCCTAGAGAAGGACTCAGCTGGATCACCACTCCACACTGGAGGTATGTTTACTTCCGCAGAGTCTTCAGTGTTTCCTGTGAGAACATTCCCCTGTCATAACCAATATCTGCTGACTTTTCAACAAGCAATGTCTCCTTTCTGGACCTCTAAACATTTAACCATGACAGAAAAAGCCTCCAAAGAAATTATTTACTGCTCATGCTCTTCTAGACACAAAAGGCAGAGGTGCAGTGTTGAGTAGAGAAACCTACAACAAATAATGGAACTGTTCGCTTTGTCTTTAATGCATAGTTGACATACAGTGTAGTTTTTCAACCTGTATGTTCTTATAATTGAAGCAGTTTATAGGAATAACTTGCCTGGCGTAATTTTCAGCATCATATATATTGACAGCTCTACACTGATACTGTTGCAGTGGTGAAGAAGGATGGATTTTAGAGGAGGAATGCAGTTTGCCAGCACAGTGTTTCAGTGCCTGCTGTTAATGTTGATCCTGGGTGTAATTATGCAAACCATCCTTCAATGAGTATTTAACAAAAAGTCTCATTGGTTTGCCCTTCTAATTTAGCTGTTGATCCATTTTGTGTCTGCTGTGTCTCTTTTTCTTTTTGTCCTTTGCTGTGTTTCCCTCTTCTCTCTCTGTCCCTGCCCTGGTTCTCCACAAATGTGCTTTGTACAAATGTGCCTTGTAATTCTCATTCCCTGCAATTCATTTGTATTGGTGGACTTGCCAGTGCTAGAGGCACACAGCAGTTTTGGCGCTGGCTTTGATGTGATATCCAGTGATCTTGGCAAAAAAACTGACTCCAGCCTGGAGCTGTGGGTTTCCATATGGTGCTCTGCAGAAGCCCCAAAGAGCAGGGATGAGCAAAGGAGAGGAACAGCTGAAATAATTTACTATCAAATGGTTTCTTTGTCAAAGGTGAGGTTAGGATCAGAAGTGCTGTCAAAGGAGCACTTAGGTGCCCCTCAGCCCTGCTTGGCACTTGGGCTCTAGCTATTTTAACAATGAGACGTTTGGTCTTCCATGAGCCAAATTCTTGGTCTTCCTTTCACTGTCCCTGGGCTTTGGTTTCCACCCACCTCTTCCATGCTTTTGGTGCCTGTCATTACCCAATTCCTGGTTCAGCAAAGGAGCTATCTGTCAGAAAACTCTCAATGACCGATTTAGTCTAGGTAATAAATAAACAAGAAACTTTGCCTAGTACAGTCCACACCAATGGCCTGTCAAGTGCTACAGGCACACTGTCCTTGCTCCCTGACACAGACAACATCACTGCTCCAAGAAACTGCCAGTCTGATTTAGTAATAAAAAACTGCAAGAGACAGAAGGAAGAGAGAAGGTGTGCTCTGTGGCAGAGATCTGCCCTCTCTCCAAAGCACACAAGTTAGAGTGTTTATTTCATGTAGGGGGAAAAAAGCTGGGGATTAGCTGTTGTCTTTATTCTGCAGGCAAGTGGCAGATAGTAGAAACAAACCAGAGAATAGAAAAGAAATGTAAAGAATTAACTTGGATGTTCAAAAAAAGTGAAAGGAACTAAACGCACAGTGGCTTCTGGAATCCACTTCTGAACTTACTGTTCCACTCCTTAGTTCTCTATCACATAGTGTCAATTAAGGATCTGCGTCATTCTTTTGTTTATTGACTGTTGATGGTGCCCACAGGCTTGAAATGAGAACAGATAATTATTTACATTTACTCAGTACTAGGGAACTTGTGTGTAGGGAATGTGTATATCAGAATCTAATTGTTCTAGGAATACAAACAAACAAAAAACACTGAAGCACCCTAAAAAAAAGCTAAGTCGCTTTCAGTCTAAGTAGATAAAAGAAAGAGCTGGAGAGAGAAAGCATTATCACTTCCTTTTCATGTATGGGAAATAGAGCATTAAGAGATCAAATAACTTGGCCAAAGCCATAGAGAGGGTGGGATAGGAAGTGAACCCAATCCATCACTAGACTTTACTTGCAATCCCATCTCTTCTTTGAATAAGGACTCTGCTCCACCTGTGCAGGGAATGCAGTCACACAGGCAATAGTCCAAATGGGGGCATAAAACTCCCCCCCAGATTGTAGCTTTTACAGAGTGTAAGAATTAAACTTGGAAATTTCTGTGAGCACTGATGCTGGTAATGACTGGCTACTCAATTTCATAAATCCATAAGAAGGACTCAGATCATTTCTGTGTTTATACTCACTTGTACCTGTGACTTGCCTAAATCTGACAATTTACAGGAGCTGCAATAATCACCTAAATACTAAGGGCAATGTTTTAGGACAGGAAAGCAGGAAAACTAAAGACTTGGAGGAAAAATCTGTTTTGTGCTATCTGTTTTTTAATGGAGACTGTATTGAATATCCTCTTGAAGAAAGCCTGTCTGGAAGTTGCTGAGGGATGGAAAAGACAGGTTGTTTTTCCAGAAGCTGAAGTGGTTGCAGCCACTTTTGTATTGCAGGTGGGCAGTGGGCATGCAGTCAGTGGCTCTTGTGAGCCCATCAATTTGCCATTGTCATCACAGCTGCTGGAGATCCATTCCTGTATCCTGCCCTCTGTAAATAGCAGCTCATAACCACAAAACATCAAGCGTCTCTGGTCCAGCATCAGCTCAGGGAGCCAGAGAGCTGCTTGCTGAAAGCTGCTTTCTATTTGCTTGCAGACTTGTCAATATTTACTGAGTGAGGCTCCACTTCTGCCCAGCTGGAGCTTGACAGCTTTGCCACTCTCCCACTCAGTGGCCCTGTCTTCCAGCATTAACATCAGGAGGTGATGAGTGACCAGGCTGGCCTGATAAATGAGAAGAGATCTGCAAACAGAGAACAGCAAACACTTCTTGGGGGGCTCAGGACACCTGCTGAGAAAGATGTTCTTTTTTTTGCAAGGATCAGGTAGCTTATGATGGGGTATCAGGAGACACATGGGAAAGGTGCTGTTGGTGGTGTTGGGTGCTGGGGAAGGCCCAGCTGTGAGCAGGGGTACACAGTAAACTATTAAGGGGCTCTCATGGGGACGGCACAGTGCCACCTCAGAGTTGTAGTTGTCTTTCTGGGCTTTCAGCAGAGCCCTGTGAGTGCAACAGCAGGAAGCTGTTGCAGGGGAAAGACACTCTAAGAGATGCAGGAAAGTTGTCCTCCTCTCCTCTTTCTAAGAATATAGGGGATGGGGAAGGCAGGATGCAGGATACACTTGCGGAGAAGGTGCCGTCACAGGCTGGAAGGCAATGAGCTCCACCGCACAATTACAGATGCAGTTCCCTCAGTTATCAAGGGTGTTTGAGTGAGCCATTATGTGCAAATAAAAATCAAGAGGCCAGTTTCTGAAGTTAAATGTTCAAGCTTAATTCTCTGGGATTTCAAAGCTATTTGCAGATAATGTAGTGGTAGACATATTACAACTAATGGTTTGAATTTGGCCAGAGCTTCCTGGCATGTTCTGCTCTGCATTAGGTGGACAATAGCTCCCAGTGGGGACTGGTAGAAGGGAGAGATTAGTAAGCAGTAGAAAGGGCTTGGAGATATTGAGGGAGAATGTTCAGAAAAAATAAGCTGTTCAGTTTGGCTGTTCTTAGCTTTCTATCAGGACCCTCTAGGGAAAGAAATTTAAATTACAGAAGACTGGGCCTTTTCGTTCTGTTTAAGTGACACAGGACCGTAAGTTTTTCAGAAATGCCTCATGCACCCTCAAAAATCCCTCAGAAATGTCAGTATGGGTGGCAGCATTTCCCTGAGGATTTAGGAAACAAGAGAAAGTGAGCAAGAAGGATATGAGAACAAGGAGTCCAGTCATATAGAATTCTAGAATCATTTAAATTGGAAAAGACCTCTAGGATCATTGACTCCAACTAGTAACCCAGCATCACCAAGTCCACCACTGAATGGGTACAACAGAACACAGAATAAGGGAGGCTGGAATAGAGTATTTAAAGTAAAGCTAGAGACAACAAAAGAAAGACAGAAAAAAGATACAAAAATGGGGAATAATGTAGCTTATGGGCAAGTGAGAAATAGGAGTTTTGGCAGCCGAACTGTGTATACAGTCAGTGTCAGTAGCCTTTTCTGGCTTTTCTGATGGCAAGCTTCATATCACGGATGGTTTAACATGGTTTGGGAGTCATGACCCAGAGGTTCAGATTTCTTTTCCCATTATGGATGGAAAGGTTCCCCACAGTGGAGACCAGCACCCCACGGTGATCACAGGGATTCATTTAAATTAATTTTTCCAAAAAGAGTTTCAAACAAGCTGCCACAGCAGAAAAGAGTACCAGCAGGGCCACACTCAGTACTGTCCTCTGAGGAGCAGTGCAAGGTTGCAAGGATCCCAGCCCTAGTATCCCGAACAGCTGCACTGGGCTGCCTCCCAGGAGCAGGGGGGACAAGATCATCCAACATCTGTTCCCCTTTAATCTCTTGTTCCTTTATATTTTGGTGTAGCGCTTTTATGCACAATGAGTTGCATGCTCTGGCACATCCCCAGCCACTGTCCTGGATGGTGGTTCCTCAGGCAGGCCAGTGCTGCCAGGACTGAAGAGCTACACGAGGCTGGGAGGTGTCAGAAGGTGGTGAAGGTTACAGACTCCTGTGTTTTTGATGGCCCAGCTCCTCCTGCCCCATTAGACTTGGTAGGGTTCCTGAGACTCACCTGATCCCATTGGGAAGAAGCTGAACCATGCAGTTTTGTTCCCCTTCACGTCACTGCTCCTGGTTGTTTTGATTACAAGGGGTACAAGTGAGGACAACCTCCAGGGCTTTCTCCCACTCACACCCTGTTAGGCAGTCCATGTTTGCAGATGCAGGGTCCACTGGATGCTTTTAACCCTGTGCAGATGCCGTTGAACATACACAGTTGCATTAGGAGAAATGGAAAGAGGGAAATAATGTACTAACAGTCATCCACAAAGGCCGTATGCTGTCTCAGCTTCCACCACTGCTTCAGAATTTCGTCGGGGTCCTGGGAAGGGAGCTCGAGATGGTCTACTGCTAAGAAAAGTGGACACAGATACTTTGTGGCCTATATCTCCATTTAACCCCGTGCTGAAGGAACTCACAGAGCAGTGTCCAGGGCAGCAGCTTAGAGCTTGAAAGCTCTTTGTGAAATAAAGGTTTTAAACAGACTTTAAGAGGCTAAGTGCTCTTCTTTCCAAGCAATGTATGAAATACCAGATAACTTCCTTCTGCCTTGGTGTCTGCAGCTCCTCCAGGTCAGGAAGTGCAGGAGGATAATGTTAATTGTTTTCCACCTCTGAGCCTTTTGAAACATGAGGGCCAGGATCCTTTCAAATGTTTGTCATGAAAGAAATTACCAGCAAGAGGAGTGTACACAGGACTGAACTTGGCTTAAGTAGTGAGGCACCAGCTTCTGCAGGACAGCACGCTGCAGTCAGGAGCAGTAATGATGGCAGAATTGCACAAGGAAGAGCAATTCAGATGGAAAAGGGATATCAGGAATACACAATGGGACAGATATTGGAGGGTAGCAAACCTAGAGCAACTCCAAAGGATTGTGAAATGACCCTTTTCCATGTCCAGCTGTAAGACAAAGCTGGCTGGATCTATATTCCCAAAACTCAGAGCAAGAGAAGATGAATAAAGCATGGGGCCCTAAGCAGAGGGAGCTGCTGGCTTCTAGATTTTCCAAACCAATATCACTCTGGCCAGCGTGTCTCCACTTAGGCAAATATATTCTCCTCTTGAAGTCAGGAGGGGAAAGGGTGGGATACTGGCACCCTGCAGCTAAAGTAAAAGAGAGAAAAAAGACCTGGACAGCTGAGCTGCTGCCCTGCTGTGGTGGTTTTGGCTAGGAAAAAGTTCATTTTCTTCATAGGAACAAGTATGGGGCTATGTTTTAGATTTGTGATGGAAACAGCGTTGATAACACAGGGATGTTTTCTTTATTGCTGAGCGGTGCTTGCACAATGTCAGTCTTTTCTGCTTCTCACCCTATCCCATCAGGAAGGGGGCTTGGGGTGCACAGCTGACCCCAAATGACCACAAGGACATTCCACCCTCTGCAGCATCATGCTCAACATATAAAGCATGGGGAAGAAGGAGGGGACATTTGGAGTGCATTTTGTCTTCCTAAGTCACCATTACACATCATGGAGCCCTGCTTTCCTGGGG